>BLKR01014820.1:0-214033 GCA_011170035.1 Teleogryllus occipitalis | reverse complement strand
GAAACTTTGTTGTTTTTATTTCTCTTCGTGAACGTGACGTGTTGGGTATGCTTAGGTCTATTATGGCGATGAATGTTGTAAAAGGGTTTGTAGGAATTATACATTTGTAGATTACAAATAGAGGAAGATAATTGTTTTAAAAAGCAAACCATAAAATACAAAACCGTGTATCTTTATGCTATTTCAATTTGTACACACATTGTGCAATATTAATTTCGAGTTGTTGTGTCATAATCGTAAAATATGCTGCTTTGAGTTGCCTACAATACAAATTTGGTATTTGCCTGACGTAAACCATTGTTTCCGAGAAGGTAACTTACTAACTTCAGTAATGATCTCACATTCCTTATACATTTCGTCCATTTGCTGGCGCGTTTACACAGTCCTCGAGTTAATATGTCGTGCGTAGAGGGCAACTTAGGAGCGCCTGTACTGACACGAATTCATCTCCAAATCGGGACAGACTTCACTGCAGCTGGCGAGCGGTAGGCCGACGCGCCCACAGCATTTCCGGGTCAGTGTGTGACGCGGAGGGGACGAGAGCGAAAGGAGGAGGAGGCGGACGCCGGAGAGTAGGCGTCGGTGTAGGGTGGGGGAGGCAACGACACAGCAGTAAGCAGTCTACGAAGGGGGTCCCTAACAAACGGCGAAAATAAGCCCAACTGCTTGTAAGATAAACTTGTGTTAAATATCAATTAATATTATATATCACAATAATAATAATAATAGTAGGTTATGAATCACGGGATCGGTCAATAATGAAACACATTAGTTTGAACATATGAAGACGGCTATGAAGACAACAACAGCGGTTTCTTGTGGCAAACTAATGTGTTTCATTATTGACCGATCCCGTGATCCATATCCTAATACTTATTAACGGTCGTGATTTCTACAATGGTCAATAATAATAATAGTAATAATAATTGTAATAATAAGTGGTTCAGAAGAAGATAGAAAAAAAACGAAATATCTTGATTTGCAGAAAGATCTGCAAAGACTTTGACAACTTAGTGCTATGATTGTCGAAGTTATGGGACTGAAGGGACCAATACTCAGAAATCTGGCAGTGTATCTAGATGCGGCTCGGAAATCCTTCTTGCTCATCCATTCTCACATCCTAGGTAAATACCGTAGATATTACTAGGTCCTCCAGAATCCACAAAAATACCAACTACCTTAGGAAAGGAAAAGGAGAGGAAAACACCGAAGATAAACCTTTTGTTAATTGAACCTGGATTGAACCAGATGAATTCTCAAAACTAAATCAGTCAGAATTATGTAGCTATAATGACAGGCGTGAACTATCAGCTCGAACACTTTTACGTCTCTTACTTACTCGCATACTACAAAACTCGTTTCATGGGTGCCTGTTATGAAAACGGTGAATAAACATTCATATAATTACTTCTCGTAACACATTGTATAGTCAGAATTCATGTTTTGGAATCTTTGATAGTGAAAAATTGACAACAAAACATCAATTTGTCCGTCCATCTATGATGAACACTAGCGCCTAAACTGTTCAGACGATTTTTTTTCTAAAATTGACATATCTCGAACGATCTAAGCGAACTCAGTCACAGCGAATTTGAAACGGATATATTGAGTTTTAGAGGTATATGTTCCTCAAACATAGCTCCAAATTTTTTTATCTAAAAACAAACTTCAAGCATTTTTTTTGGACGAAGAAAAATATGCTTAGAGATGGTGTGGGATTCGTTTATGTTGAACTCTCCCAGAATTTTCCATTTTTTTAAAATTTAGTTTTCCATTACAACAATATTGAAAACAGATTTCTACTTAGTGGAATCTACTCTACAAAGAGTAGTAAAATAAATAAATAGAATAAAGTTGTGAATGTTTTAAAAAAAATATGAGCAGTTTTCGTGTAGTTTTGTGTGAAATACAGACATTTAAAAACAAGATTTTCTGAAATAAACACTAGATTTCCTAAAATTCTTTCTGGAAAGACTACAGTATGTACGCCTATACAAATGGCACAAGTTTAATATTCGGTGAACCGTCTGTATTTTCGAAAACTACAAAAAAGCATTACGAAACTACAATATTGATGATAGAGATTTTGACCTCTTTTCTTTAAAACTATATCTTGAAATGATATCAATGAACATCTCTAAATTTTTGAAAATTTTAAAGTGCTAATGTTTAATTTTGTTTTTAAAGTGTCTGGAAGGTTGTTTGGCTACGAAGCTGGTAGTTTAGGTTTTATGACATTTCTGTGCTAAACATAAGGACGTCAATTCGAATCCAAAGTGGAAAAAATGTTGCTGGTAGAAAGCATTTTTGCAGTTTCAAGTAGTATTATAGATTGCGTTTTTGTAGCAAATGATGCGAGAATGTATATGTTATTGAAGCACCAATAATTTTCCTTTTTTCTCAAATTCTTTGTATTATTGTTATTGGTATTGTTGTTGTTATTATTATTGTTATTATTGTGGTGAAGATAATAGTGTTCCTTTCCTCTTTCCTGGAGTAAAAATAATTTTTCCTTATTTTAGGATTGGGTGTCATAAACTCGGAAATGACTAAGGACTCCCCAGTAATCCGAGAAACTCATACATGCCCTCGACCTCTTGATCGACAGCCATAACGCACGGATGCTACTGCGTATGAACCGACAGAGCGGCTCAATATCGGAGCGGTTAATTTAGTTATGTCAAAAATACTCTGTTTTCCGTGGACATTTTGTGCAATTTTTCATATAAATACTTAATTGCAAGTCGTCTTGAGAAGTTAGTGCTTAAACATTTTTCTTTATGTATATGAATGCATGTCTTGAATAATAGTTACCTCCAAAATTTCGTTTTTCTTGAAAATGTTAAATCACGTTCATTTTTAAAAAAAGTTATACATATTTTTCAGATTTTTTATGCTGTATTTGGTTATCTTCGGCAGTACCTTTGAAATCTGATTAATTCGGGAATTTACTACAGTTTACTCGTTATAAAAATGCACATAAGTTGATTTGAAATGGGTCATGGTCTCGTATTGCAATTACAGTTGTTCGAAATGATTCCTTTTTTCAATATCAAACAGTAAAACATCCCCTTGTACCTCCACTTGCAGGGTGGCATCACCAAAAAAAAACGTAAGTTTCTAATAAAGAAAACACGTGTTGTTTATTTCTCCATCTCTAACATCCAGTAATTGGCAAAATCGGAGAGATGCATCTTGGGATGATTCCTTATTAACTTGATGGGAAATCCCCTCCTGGATGTTGGAACGAACTATTTAGTATTCAAGAATGTAGGGTAGCGCTTGCACAACCGTGGTTCGCTGACCACTGGCGCCCGGCATGGAAGCATAGAAATTCTCTCCGTATAATTTTTTTATGAATGAGAAATATATCCCAGGAGATTCTTACATTGTGAATAGTATTTTCATGTTCATATCGTAGTAAATTCCCGATTTGCGCTTGAGATGGGTGAACATGAGATACATAACGTGTCGTCAGGGTGCTCGTAAAGTGTAACCATGTATGAGGGAATTGTGATCGAGTCGTACGCTTTAGTGTCGATTCACCTATTATATTCGTTAGAGTCTCCCTCGCTCTTGAAAATCTGTCATCAGTTGGTTTATTTTTTCTTTCAGCGTTCTCTGATCATTCGTTTTCTAATGTATTTTTAAAACTATTGGGGCCCACGGGATTTAAAATTATGTAGTCTGTGAGGTTTAAAAAAGTAGGCGACCGCTGCCGTAGGGGACCGTCAGGGCGCCCGGTATTTGGGTTGGTAGTGGGTCGACGGCGGCGGCCTTCGACGCGAGACGACTCCAGCGACGGGCGCGGCTGCCGTTCAGCAGCCAGCTCACGGAAAGTAATTACCTTCCCTATCTCGTGCATCTCGCCTTCATTACAAGAAATTGCCGCGTCTCGTGTACGAAGATGGGGCCGGAGTGACCCGCATTTGAAGTACCAGGCCTCCTAAAGCTTCCGCCACTATTCGCAATGTAATATCCGTTTCCAAATTACAGATTCCTCCCGGGCCTCCTTATCACTCGCTCCATCGCGCGGAGAACACCGAAAGGGACTTTAAATTGAAAATTAAACACCGATCGAAGGAGCCTGGGGCACTGGCTTGCGGAGGTGGCGCGATGACGGTAGCGCTGGAGGTGGCGGCGGCGGCAGTAGCAGCGTAGAGAATGACGGTGGTAGTAGCGGCGACGGCTGGCGTCTAGCAGCGTCGCCAGGCCGCTCGGGGCACTATATCATACTACAAGACAATACCATTAGCATAGCCAAATACGAGATTTATGTAGCCGCATGGGACTCAAGGAGCGGGTGATCTATCACGGCTATCGGCTGCCGTCGAGTGCGGCAGCGGCGGCGGCGGCGGCGGCGGCGGCGGTGGCGCTGGCGGTGGCGGCGGAGACGGCGACGGCGTAGACGGCCGTCGTGCCACGCCCGCGGGCGTACCGGCGCCCGCCGACGCCCGCGCCAGCGGAGGCGGTAGCGGCGGCCGTCCTTTCAATTAGCACGTGTCCCGCTCCCGGCCGTGCGCCAGACACCCACCGACGTGGCTACCGCGACCACTACGTGCACCTGGGCGTTAGCCGGAATTTTCTCGGAGGGCAGCTCGACAAGTGGACATTTCACGAACGAATTTTCAGCCAAAGCAACAACTAAACTATCGGAGATGTGTTTACGTCCCTTTTTGCATAACATGCATATTTTGAAACATTTTAAACTATATGAGCTGTCAAAGATATTGATATCATATACTAACCCTATCTTTTAGCCTGTACATGTTAAATTAGTTCACAAAACATTGAACTGTCGAAGTCACAATCTTCAAGAGATCACGCTATTGCTTAAGCAGGATTATTTCAGTTCCAGCAGGTCTTATAGTTTTAAAGAGCCCTCCCAAAAGTATTTTTTTTTTGATTTTACACTTCTCCTCGTAGCACGTGACACACAGATTTTAACTGATTTTAACGTAAAATAAATAAAATAAAAGTAAAAAGCTTGCGTGCGTGCTGATTTTGTTTACGGATAGCAAGAATATTAGAAAATACAATACAGTTGCAATCAGTCACCACGTCCAAACCCCCATGCTTCGTACATGCCGATACAAAATATACAGCTTTCTTCGATTCATAAGTATGTCGCCGAGATTGCGCCAGAATGTAACAAAGAATAAAGTTAATCGTCTTCATTTTGTGTTTTCAGACTTAAAACTATAGAATGTACGAGACATGAGTTTGAAATAAAGCCTGGAACGAATTTTGTAAATATATGAAAATTCAAATGAAGTTCGGCTTCTTTTCTAATGCTACTTGCTTACTTATTATTTACTAATTGAAATGAAAACTAAGTGAAAATCTTTAGAAGAGTAGGAATGTATGCCATTTTACAATATCTCTCATATTCTCTCATATAGGTCATTGAAGTTTTTGTCGGAAATTAAAATATCTTGGGATTAAAGCCAATTATAAGTTTCAATTTGCGTGCAAAATACGTGCTTTTGGCCCGTATTTTCTGCATTTCACATTGTTTATAGTCCCATCAATGAAAGGATTATTATAAAATGTCCTTGGCTATTCTGAAGCAATGATTATTTATGTTTCTCAATCTTTTTCCTTCTGTCTTCCTCCTCTGAATAATCACGTATTTTATTTTTTCCTTTACACACAATGCCAAATTTATAGCGTTATTATCCTTCGCATGTCGATATTAAATCTTTGCGTAGATCTATTTCAATGCTGCTCATTTTCAAAGAACCCTTTCTTTTTATCGTTGAGTGTACTTAATTTACGAAATATGACGATATTACTCATTCACGTGGATGAAGAAAATATTATTGATCATTAGAAAATATTCTGAAGGAATTATCGAATAGAAACCATCCTTCTTTTCGTAATTGAGTTCATAAATTCCGTGTATTGTCAGTCATTCATACTGATTGGGGCAATACTGTTGCTTAAAATTAATAGCACGATTTCTCATTCTGCTCAGATTCCTCCAGTTTTTGTTATCTAGAGTCATCGTTGCTCGTTAGTCGAGTAATTAAAGTTCGGAACTTGTATTAGGGAGGCCCTCAATCATATTCTTTGCCGATGAGATAGTCAGGGTTTCACCAGAGATTTCTCGATTTAACTTCAAGTGAATAGTTTCTAATCTGCAGGCAGACCCATTCTTCCCCAGGCGGTTAATTGCTTCACTTCTTTCTCTCCCCCTTATCGTGTCAGTGTCCTCTAGTCCAGTTATCAGTGATTCTTGGTAACCGATCTAATATAAAAATTTAAGTTTTCAAACGCCGAAGCACTCGGTTCTTATGGGTTTCTTATTTCGCAATCACAAATTGTCCTGTAATCGCAATCTTTTATTGGATTAATGAAAATGACATTAATTTATATTCAATCGTTTCTTTCCAAAGGGTACTTTTAGTTTTGAGAAATACTTAGAAATTACTTGTCTTCTAAAGAAGAAACAAAAAAGGACAAGTGTTAGGGAAATCCAATGAACACAGTTTCGTTCTTCTCTGTTGTTCACGCTCTATTTCCGGTAGACTTTGGAAGTAAAATGAACTGTTTATTTTAGATAAAAAGAACGTTCTTGAGATTATTAACGTAGCATGTAACATTAATAATAATAATAATAATAATAATAATAATAATAATAATAATAATAATAATAATAATAATAATAATAATAATAATAATAAAATTGTCTTTATTTGTGGTGAGGCTCAGGCCTTAAGGCCTGCTCTTACGCCTAAACACTTTAATTAATTTACAATTTTAAAAATTACTGTTGAGGCGTTCGGATGTAATTAATATTAACTGACTTTTCATATCGCAGAAGAAAAAATTCAATTTGTGACTACCATGTACATTAATTTATATGTATGAGCCAAATGAATTTATTGTCATTTTTTGTTTATTCTTGAAATTTTGCAAAATGGAGAGACATGATGTAAGGAACATTTTTAAAAATGAGATAAAAAAGAGCTCCCGCTTATTCCACTTAGAATCAATAATTCAAAATTTGCCCGAAAAGTCAGTTGTCATTACCCGACATGCCTCAACTGTGAACAATAAACAAAAAAGGGGGGGTTATTTCACATTTACGTCTGGGATACAATACTAGGGACCAACCCGGCATACGCCTTAAGCGATTGAGTAAACCCAGAAAAAACCTCAATCAGGATGGCGGCTTAAGGCCGAAACATTGAGAGGAAAAAATATCAGGGCTGAGAGTGAAAAACAAAAGAAAAGGGGAAGAAAAGAAAATGGAGGTGGACAAGAGGAGAGAGTAAAGAAATGATAATCAAAAGGATACTGGGGGATCAGAAGGAAAAATATAGTACATATAATTTTACAATTACATAACAACAGGTAGTACTTGATGACATAAAATAATCTCATTCAATAACATGGAAAATTACCACATTAATCATTAGATAAAGGCACTTACAAAAGGATATCGTACAGTATAAAATACAGAAAGTGTCAATAAAATAATAGTGTTTCTACTGATTTTCTTTGTAACGATAATAGCAAAAAAATAATAATAAAAGTGACAAACAATTTCAGAAAGATTTACAAGCTGCAGTTTTACATAACATTTTCTTATTTTTCATTTAGAAATCTATTACATTATTGTAACAAAGTTGTATTTTACATATTGCTATGTAATTTCTCTAATTTTAAACATTGTATCAGCAGTAATAGGATTAGGTTTTACTGTATCCTAAAGTAGGAAAGGAGGAAGATGGCCAGGAGGAAAGGAGTGGGAAGAAATACTTTCGAAAATATGACTAAAAAAAGAAAACAAAAAAAACACAAAAAAAACGATCTAACATGGAGGATTTGTAATAAAGGGATCATGGTCATTGTTTCAAAAAATAATTAAGATAAAAATGCGGATAGAAGAGAGTGTGTGTAAACTAAATTTCATTGTTTTTATCCAGACACCAAGTTGAGTTTTCAACTTTCTAAAGTTGCTAATTCTCTTAAGATGTGTAGGCAGTGAGTTCCTGTCTCGAATTACTGTGACAGTGTAAGATTTACTGTATGACAGTGTTGTGTCGAGGTATGCACAGCAATAATGCCGAACACGATCGTTCTAGTGTTAGCATTTTGAAGTTCTTAGACATGTGTGTTTGAAGGCCGTTGTACAAGATTTTATGGAAAAGCAAGAGGCTATGCAATATTCTTCTTTTTTAAATAGAGCTAATTTTTGTCTGTCTGAAGTACGCAGATATGTGCTCGTACTTACGAAGATGGAATATGAAACGAATGCATGCGTTTTGTGCTATTTGCGACTTCCGTTGTTGCTTGGTTTTTAAAACAGTGAGCAAGAAATCACAGTAATCGAAATGGGGCATAGTTTTGGTATTCATAGAAAAATATAATTACAATCTGAATATAAAACTCTTAGTATGGAATACATTATTGCACATTTTCGATCAGATTTACAGTGAAGGTAGGGGAAAGTTGCCTAATTGGGACCAGTTTTGCAATTTTCATTTTCATACCCTCAATAGACATTCAATTAAAAAATCCCCAAACAGATAAAATTGGTGAATTTGTTCCAAAAGTAGTCGGAGTGAATTTTTCACGATGAAATGGCATGTAGGGGGAGGTCTCTATGGGCAGGCGAAGTGATGGGGGCTGTTAGAGAAGCCTTGTAAGCAACATCAGTTGGCTACAACCCTTCGCGGAGTGTAGGTCATGCGTCAAGTTAACTGCTACGAAGCTTGCTGAAATAGCATGGTCACGTCACGGTCCAGACACTACAGTAGGTCGTGTCGAAGGAACTGAACAGGAATCCAGTTGCCGCGTTCCTGAATATCTTTGGAGACTGGCAGAACCCCTAGAGGCAGTGTGATGCACAAGAGTTCTACTTCGAAGTGTTTTATGTCGTTGTACGACTTTTGGAAATGTTTTTATTCCTTACTAGATTGCGTTTAGTCGTTTCCAGCCTCGCAGTGAATCAGTGCAGAGTATAGTACTCGAACTAAAATTACTTTCCGGACCGAAATAGGACTGGTGACAAGGACGAACTGAGAGGAGACGGGCAGGAAGGAGACGGGCAGGAAGGAGACGGGCGGGAAGGAGACGGGCGGGAAGGAGACGGGCGGGAAGGAGACGGGCGGGAAGGAGACGGGCGGGAAGGAGACGGGCGGGAAGGAGACGGGCGAGGAGGAGACGGGCGCGGAGAAGACGACGGGCGGGGAGGAGACGACGGGCGGGGAGGAGACGGGCGGGTAAGAGACGGGCAGGGAGGATAGGCGGCTACATTTGGTTAATTTTTAAATTAAAAAAAAAATTGTCTAATGCATAGGAACACGGGTACCATCCAATTTAAGCAACGGTCCTCTTTCACCCACTTTTACCTACCTTGTGGATATTGAACTCGAAACTGTATGGACCAAAAATAGCGCGCTTTCTAAATTGCCTGACACACTTTTCAGCAAACTGATTTTCGGTTCTGTCACTTCCAAAAATTGATATGACTCAACTGCAAAAAGGAAAACCAGAACGTGTAAACTTTTTTCTCGTATATTCACTGCAATGCATTTGTGTGTTACATACGTGCCAATACATTCATTGCGTAGAGAAATAAAAGACAAAATAGAACGACTTACTCTTATTTTAATATTGTGGTAGACTTCTTAAGTGAATTAAATCTGTGTACACATCTTAAAATTTTTAATTGCACATCGGCGGGCGATTGGTTAACTTACTGACTCTGAATCCCCAATGTGCGCGCTCGAACCCAGCTCAGAGTCGTGGATTTTCGTAGAGCAGAAAATATCTATTGGCCATGTCATACTTGTGGCATGTAAAAGAACCCTTTCATCTGCCAGGCAGAATTAAATCCCTCAGGCTATTTCCCATCCTGACGAAATATCATGCTCTTCCAGCCAGAGAGCTCGGGTATCGTTAACTGAGACGGACATCTCGTAGAGAACGTGAGAACCACACCCAGACGTTTACGCGGACGCTCACGGGGGTAACTGCTTGAAGAAGAAACAAACTTAAGAAAAAAATCAATCTGTTTTGGAAAAAAAATTTTTATAAGTTGCATCAATTTCAAGCACAAAATACTCGAAAACTACTAGTTTAAAAAAAATCGAACATGGACATGTTTAAAGACTATTTTTAGAGCACATTTCAATGAACAAAAAATATATAATGAATTTTGTAGTGTTGCACTTTTAATATTTTTGCAAACACAGAGTTTGCCGGTGTTGCGACGGAAACCAATTCATTCCATTTTCCCGTTCTCATTCCATTGTCGTCAGTCAATTTTTCGGTATCAAAGAACCACGAAACATGGATTCTGACTACACAATGTGTTCCAAGGCCCGGACTATAGAAGTTTTTCTGTCGAAAAAGTGGAAATTCCTGCTAACGAATTCAATACTTTCTCTCCTTATGAAGTAAGACGGGAAAGTAAATTATGTTATTTAATTATAAGTTTATTATATTATTAAATATAAATAATATTAAATATAATAACAAGTAATTATTATATTATTAAATTGTATAACTAAATTATAATACTAGAAGTATAAATTATAGTATTTCCTCCTATTAAACGTAAGATTAATGGCTGTACTTCGATTTCCTGTTATTCATTTTATGTAATTGTCATTTCATAGTGTTTGTTCAGTGTCTTTACGAGCGAACGTGTTATTGTACTTGTATTAAAACTCCCTTTACTAAGTCTAGTGAAATGTTGAAAATTACTCGTGTAAAATATTATTGCTCTCTCACTGAAGTGTAACTTCGTCTTTTTCTTTATTTTCTCTCATACTTTTCCTATATTTGTCAACACCAAAAGCGATTGTTTTTTGTTACTACTTTTATTGTTTTCAAAACTATGACCCTGAACTTTGGACACTCATTCCATTTTACGTGAGCTATTCTGTTCGACTTTATCGGATTTTTTTCCGACATCACCCGGTCACTGCTGGGTGAACATTTGGCAAGTCCACGCTGTGCTTGTTTGTTGTTTGGAATCTCATTTCACTCTTGAATGAACACACTGGCAGGTATTTTCGTCTCGAAGCTCTTCTTCGAATACGCATTGACATGTGAGGTACCGCGGAGTATTTTTACGAGTTGACGAAGGTTAGTGTGCATTTCCATCTTCCTTTTTAGCTTCATTTTCCCCTTTACCCTTTGAGCAATATATTCTGGCACCAACTCATAAACTGGATCGTTACTTCGAAGCACGTTTAAAGCACGTGCGTTGTTTGCAGAAAGAAGCTGTTTAAACCTGGTGATGTCTAGTTTCGGAGTTAATAGTAAAATTTATTTTCATGTCATATTAATTGTAGAAATACTGCGAATATGTAATGTGTAATTTACTGAAGAGAAAAATTTGGGAGAATACCAAGACAGATGGCGAGAACCGAACAAACAAGCAGAGAATAATACCATCGAGGAATGTCAAACGGCAGCGCCGGAAATTGTTAGAAAAATGATGTGATTTGAAAAGTTGCAGCAATTCGGGGTAGTAGCGATATCGATTTTAGAGTGGAATCCTCTAGAAAACCATGCCGTCTGGACAGCTCTCTGCTGAATGGTAGCTAGAATGCACGATGCGCATCTAGAAAATAAGTTTCCCTTGGTCGAAAATACAAATGTAAACATAATTCATAGGAAAATTTAATTTAGCAGAAAGCGCGTATGTTGCACTATTTTTTGATATAATTACCACCAGAACTGAGAAATTTGTTATATTTGGGGATCAACATTTGTATTCCTGTCTTGTATAAGTCTGCCCTCTCAGATAGATTCCAGCATTTGTCAGCCATCTGCAACACTGCGTCTCTGTTATTCGATGGAAATCACTGGGGACGAAATCCAGACTGTAGGGTAGATCTCGTCCTTCCAGCGGAACATCTTCCAGCAGAACTGTTGCAAAAGATATGTGAGCTGAGCCGTATGTAATCAACCCTTTTTCCATCCACGCTATAGTTCGGATCTGGTGGTACATCCTGTGTATTCCTTCGCTCAATTCCACATGGATAGCGAAACCATAAAGAGAGTGCGCGTTCCTCCTTCCCCATTTCTTGCTCTCTCCTGCCCTCAGGATCATCCAATGGACTAATTCCTCATTCGACGGCCTATTCCCCCTTGTGTAAAAGATTCTAGTTACACAAGTAAGCAAACGTCAGTCCAACGTTCATGGGGGTTAAAGAATTATGAAAAGAAGAAAGAAATCTTTTCCTATTAGGCGGTATTGAGTCTTCTTCATATTGATATTGAAATCTATTTGAAGTGTTCGGGAGTGAAAGATGATAACCCTCAAGTTATGGTTTTTGTGATATTAACATTTTCGTGCGCATTCCATTTGCTGCGCATAGGCTGTGATTCTTATGGCGCATAATTGTCACCATGCTGTTGTCATCTTAATGCACCCCATTAAAACCCCTTCCAGCAAAAATATTCGCTTTCTCATAGCTCGCAAACGTTTCCATATGCGCTACCACGTTTTACACCCGAATCTTTTTCATTGACTTTGTAAAAAATTCGTGCAGCAAAGATTTTGCTTTCTGCAGAGTGCACTGCACACGAAGCACAGGTGCACACGAGGCAAGCGCGTTGGGTCTTCGTCGCCCGCGCACACCCGAGAAAGCGGTAGCCGCCGCCGCGGCCACCGCCCCTGTTGACTTTCTGCGGGACAAAAACCGCGGCCGCGCCGGCATTGCGCAAGACACCATCCTCTCCTGCGGCCGGCTCGCCGCCGCTGCAGCCGTCCACGACGGCGCCGTCTTAGTGGTGGTCGTCGTCTACGGCGAAGGCGGCATCTCCGCAGTCACTCGAGCGAGAGGGGCGCTCGGGAAGTAAAGGGTAAAAGACCTGGATGACGTAAACGTGTGTGCTGCATGTGCATTGTGGGGTGGTAAAGAGCAGAGCGCAGCCCGGTGTTGTACAGTGATTAATTGTCTAGATGCGAACGGACAAAAATTATTCTTACGCACGAAAATGTTGGATAGTGACCGGTTTTACTTCGGTAAAAATGTAACTTTAAAGATGACCATTATATGAAATTTTGGGCTTGTATATTCATCTTCTGACCAATGGAAAATTTCTTTCGACTCATCGAACAAAATACATATTCCATTCCAATTCAAGGAATATATTCCGTATTTCAAGGAATACATACTATTTCCTGCATAGAGTTTAATATATTTTTAAATTCTGTGTATTAACACTACTTATAAACTAATTGGATGTAGCAAGGAAAACTGCTCATCTGTTGGGCAACACATTAAAAGAAGTTGTAAAACAAATATTTTGTTTTTTTCAATGCCACTTCAATCCAGTTTAGACCTTTATATAACATGCAAGGAAACGCAAATCTGTCTACATCTTTCCAGATCATGGCGGATTGACCATTTGGAAACGGGGGTCAGACCAACACGTGACCCAAAGGGGGGATGGGAACATGTAGGGAAAAGGATATCACCGCTCGATCCGAGGCGTGTTGTGAAGGTACTGGCATCCTCCTGGAATTTATTAGAGGAACTGCAGAAACGACCGATCAGACCAGATCGTTCAGACCAATCTCTGGAATTATCTTCCACATAGCGGCAGACCTTGATCGAATTATTTTCCTGGGGTCAAATATCGGCCACTGTCAATACTTGAAGTCAAGACCTATCTACCATGGTCCAGTTGCAATCTTGCAAACATACGCAACTGCACACGACAATACAATAATTAGATAAATGTTTAATTTCTTGTTGTTTTTTTCGAGATCTCGAGATAATTAGGAATCGAATGTGACATCTTGCAGTCTTGTAGTTGCTATGGTTCTCATACAAGTTTACCACATTACATACTGGAATTATAAGAGGGGTTTGCCAGCAACTGTGACAAAGAATATCCTATATTCTATATTGAATTTGTGAAGAATGACAGATCCAGTTCTCCTGTGGTCATTTATCTTCCGGAAAATTATGTTTAAATGCCACTTCCTAACACACACAACCCGGCTGCTTGCCACCGCAGAGACCGCTGAGGGGTGTGCAACGATAGTGGACATCCGTATTATTGGTGGAAGTGAAGAAAACATCATGTGCCACGCACTAGAGTAACTTAATAGTTTCAAGAGTTTCTGTGTGTACTTTTCATTCAATGCAACTTGAAATTCAATTTGAAATTTAGTTTTTAATATTACAAAATAGTTAAAGATAATAGCTAAGGTATGCAGCAGAGTAAAAATAAACGCTTAACACGATTCAAGACATGGAAATTATCAAATGTTCTAGAATTGTTTATTGTCAGTGTATCCTCAGTGTAAACTAGTGTCTCGTATAGCTTGCTTTGGAACATGATAGACACAACAGTCTGTGTTCTTAATATGATGAACAAAAAAATCGCCAATTTCATTTTGTGCAGTCCGCCTAGTTTAGATAGCCCGATAAACGACTGACCACCATTTATCAAACCGTACAAACTTTATCCAGATTTGTATATTAATCAATTGCAGTATTCGCCCCCTCATGACATGTTTCATAAACTTGAATAAGACGAAGATAGTGCAAACGGTGACGAAGAACAAGTTGAAAATAATGGAGAAGTAGTAGATATTGCTGAAGTACAAGCTATTGCTGAAGTAGATGACGATAGTGAATTGGATGATAATGTTGATAATAATTATGATAATGAATTCGGTAGAGGAAGAAGACGATGATGAAGTAGAAGAATAAGAAGAGGACGGTTAATAATAGTGATATAATAATTAGAAGAAGAGGAATAAGAAGAAGAGGAATAAGAAGAAGAAGAAGAGGAATAAGAAGAAGAAGAGGAATAAGAAGAAAAAGAAGAGGAATAAGAAGAAAAAGAAGAGGAATAAGAAGAAAAAGAAGAGGAATAAGAAGAAGAAGAAGAGAAGAAAAAGAAGAAGAAGAAGAAAAAAAGAAGAAGAAGAAGAAGAAAAAGAAGATAAAGAAGAGGTATAAGAAGAAAAAGAAGAAGAAGAGAACCGTAAAGCAGAATAATAAGAGTACGCTGAGGAAGAAGACGGCAGAGTAGGTGCTGATGTCGAAGTGAAGAAAGAAAGAAAAAAGGAAAGAAAGAAAAAAGGAAAGAAAGAAGAAAGGAAAGAAAGAAGAAAGGAAAGAAAGAAGAAAGGAAAGAAAGAAGAAAGGAAAGAAAGAAGAAAGGAAAGAAAGAAGAAAGGAAAGAAAGAAGAAAGGAAAGAAAGAAGAAAGGAAAGAAAGAAGAAAGGAAAGAAAGAAGAAAGGGAAGAAAGAAGAAAGGAAAGAAAGAAGAAAGGAAAGAAAGAAGAAAGGAAAGAAAGAAGAAAGGAAAGAAAGAAGAAAGGAAAGAAAGAAGAAAGGAAAGAAAAAAGAAGGAAAGAAGGAAGAAAAGAAAAAGGAAAGAAAAAAGGAAAGAAGGAAGGAAGTGAAGAAGTAAAGAAGGAAGATGGTGATGTAAGAGAAGAAAAGAAGGAATGGATATACGCTGGAAGTTGTCCGTAGGACGCTTGTGCGGAAGGCGGCGGGCGGGCGAGCGAGCGAGTCCATCCCATCCCCAGCCGACGAGGCTGCTGTTTGAGCAGCGCGCCTCCGCGAGTGCCCTCGCAAGCACCGCCTGACCGCCCTCTTCTCCCCCCGCCCCGGCTCTCGAATGACGGACGCCGGACGCAGCGCCGCGACGGAAGGACGGACGCGCATGCGTGTGTTTGAGTGCGAGCGAGCGTGCGTGTGTGTGTGCGTGAGTGCGTGCCAGCGCGCGCGCTCGCGGGCGCACACCTGCCCGCCGGCCACGGAAAGGAAAGTTCGCGCCCGAAGGAGGGGGAACCTCCACGTTCCGGCCTCGCTCAGGTGCTTCTTCGATATTTGAGAATGCCTGGATGACGTCTCGGAAACCAGGTGCCTTCGATTTTGAGAGCGCCGCGCGCACCGGGGGAGGGGAGCGTACACTCGCGGCTGAGCTGAGGCCCGCAGCGCCCCAGCGGAGCAGAGGCTAAGCTCCCAAAGATTCGGTCGCAGCATTGCGTTACGTGGCTTCTTTCCAATTTTGTTGCTGCGCTTCTCTACAGTAGCGTGTCAGATATTGGTACATAACAAACACCATTGTCGTCATTTTCAACAACAATAAATACAATAAAACTTAAAACCACTTCATTAACATACTATATTAAGTTAATATAAACACAGTCTCTCTTTCTCTACTGAGCCCTTCTACTCATTTCATCATATTTTTTGTTTGAAATAAGCCTGTATTTAAGACTTCTTTCTTTTTAGAATCTTGCAGTATTCCTATTGTAATTGTTATTTATCTTTATGCTACAAACTCTATCTGAATTATTTCAGAATTTTAAAACAAAACTGCTTTCTAATGAAAACCTTCATTATACAAAATATATTCTATATTTTCTCGAGTTTTACATTCAGTGTGAGTTTTTTTCGTTCATGTGTTGAGACTTGCAGGTTGAACATCATCGTATGAATTTATTCCCAATATTATCAACATCGAATGGTTTTTTTACCGAAATGTTGGCGATTATTTTAAGTAGGTGGGGCAGTGATTGGGATGATGTAGCGATCAACTGATGCCACGTGTCTCTTTCCCTGTGCGTGTTCGGTAGTCGTGCGCTCGTTGATCATCAATTGTCACCGACACCGAATGCAAGGCGACACCACGTTGAACGAGGAAGAGGACGTTGAAGTTGGCTGTTCTGTAGCAGTCGATGTTTGCTAAGGTTAAGTTAAAGTTGTTTTCACGTTAGGGAATGTAGGTACATTTCTTGTATTGGTGTGTACCTGTCACGTCCTTGTTGTGACTCTCGGCTTGGCCCGGCTTAGAGATGCCCGTCTAAACACCTTTATCTTAAATTTGAGACTTTGAACGTGCAATTTGGTGCCCTCGAGTATTATGAAGAAAGCGTGCGGGACATGTGGAGGAAGCACCGTAGTATTGTGTACTATTATGTATGTAGTAGCCTCTGTGCCTATAATTAGTAGGTAAACGATTCACTCCTTACCTTCAAAGAAGAAGTAATCAAGTTTGCTTGTCAGTCGTTGTTTCATCACAACGTTGTGAATTATCGATCTGTTATTGAAATTCTAAATCATTTCGAAAGAGATAAAAATAACAATATATTTCGGACCAACGATGTAATGGTGGATATTAATACACGTATGTGGAGTGTCTTACTACACTAGCGAGAACCAACCAAGAGAGGTTAAATTCATAGAAATTTTCTTCTGAGTTTTTGGAGACAGGAAGGGGCATGTGCGGGACACTATAACCTTCCTGCGGGTAGTGTCAGCACTGCAAACTCAGTCGAATAGAGAATTTAATAAAACGATGACCAAAGATTAATTACATTTCAATTCTTGATTTATGAAATTTTATACAGTGGGAGAACAAGAAGATTGTTAAGATCTGGCAAATTCTTATTACGTTTCATTTAAATTAGAAATTATTTATATATATGATTTAGTGACAAATTCTTGCATCTCTCTCGTCGTTTGTTGTAAAATAATGTTTTATTAGGATATTTGGTGTTCAATCGGCCACCGTATTGCAAATGAAGTGAAATTGTTTAAAGTCGTATTGTTGCATGGAGTTGCATGTATTTTAGTTTTTGGATGTATCAAAATATATAATAAGCCTTGTTTTCGGTGAAACTTCACACTCCCAGTCGACAGACATAGTTTTCATTCATATACAGTCAGACTAGCACTGACTTGAACATTGTACATTCAAAAGTTCAAACTTTATGAAAGAACTAACGTCCTTCTAACCTTTTTGAGTACTCACACCATTTCTACAGTTTCACATTCTGCCCCAGATTTGTTCCTGAAATATATTGTACGATATGAAAGGACTCGTTAGCAGTTCACGGGATGTCATTGACAAAAGTGGTAGTCACATATTGTCACCGACAATGTGCCATTAATGTTTATTTGACCGTTATGATACTCGCTGTATGGAGAAAGACCATTCCATAGATGTGTAAAAAATTTCACACTCGTGTAAGTCGTACAGTGTACTCTGGTGCCTATGTAAGTTACACGGTTACACATACTAACAATTAGCGTACGCTGCTCTGTGTAACATACGTGAATTATGGATATTAGTGCTGCATAGCTAACCGTTTTCCATCTGCTTACAGTCCTTTTTGAAAAGATTTCGGGATGGGGTAGGCTCTCAAAAAGGCAAGTTCCTCAGCCTGGAGACATCTCCGAAGAGTGCGACAAATACCACTTGCTCGGGGTTTCCTCACGTCTGTCGTGCACGTAAGACCCGACAGGATGGATAACAAAGAAAATACTGTTGTACTTGATTTTAGAAAATTATGGAAATAATGCTCTTTATAATCCGGTTATCACATTATTAATAACGTTTGAATGAATATTTGATATTTCCTGTTTGTTCAGTGAACGACAATTTGTAAACATAAATGTATGTATATCACCTTTTTGTTTACATTTTCTTTGTATTGCTGCTATGTTAATATAGTGGTTTCAAATTAAGTAGAGGAAATTTCATGCATCTAAATACGTTCAATGTGCCAGAAAGAGAGGCTGTGCTTACATATGATTACATACTAGGCAAATCTGATTCATCGAAGTGAACGTTCAATTGATCTGAAGTGAAAGGCTTTGTTTTTGCGTGTATTATACTTTTTATAAACATACTTGTCTTTAGACAAATTTAAAAAGATTATTCCTTCAATCATTATTTCCCATGTCACCCCGTAAAAATTCAGAATAAAATCTCAGATTGCCTGCCATCAAACAAGTCAATTTTGAAGGTTCAAAAGAACTTTTGAATTAGCTATGTCACCATGAGAAGTTCAATTGTTAGCGTTAGAGCTTATTTTTTCTTAGTACCAAGCAATTAAATCTAAAATTTACAAAGAAGTTTTCCTTGCTAAGACACACAACTCTTTTAACTATCCCACATACGAGTTTCCGTCTGACTTTAATATTTTATGACAATCATTATCACTATTGTCTTCACACTGTTTCCGCGTGAATGAGTTTTACCTCAATTCATTTTTTCGTATGTTCGGACTCACAAAAGATTCCATATGATAACGGACAGCGATTCCCTTGATTGGTGCGTGATATGCGAATTTTGTTTGGAAAGTTTTGGTATAAGTCTCCAAAATTTGTTGGATTGCCTCACACTTTGATTCAAATCTGAAACGATTATTAAAATTGTGGGCATATTGCTTTCACGAACCAACATTAATGTATCTCATAAATGATCTTCGTACAAAGGTCAGAAAAAATCATATGAAATGAAAACAGTTGATTGCTACATTTGATTCCTGTGAACATCGGATACTGTGCTGTTTTTTCTTTAGAACTGAACAATAAACGTCGCATTTTGAGAGAATTCTCAGAATAAAATCGCGTGTCTGGACCGTGTACTTCCGTAATACGAAAATGAATCGCGAGTCGCGTATATTTATTTTTCACATTTGAAACGGCAGGCGACAGCGATTAAGTTGAAAATACTCGTTCAGCATCTGCAAGGTGAGAAACGGGATTTGGCCCAGCGGGAAAGGAATTGAATCTGAATCAGACCATCAGTACACGCCGACTTCATACATTATTGAAGAGGTGTGCCCACACATTTCGGTTGCGAGCACAGTATCGCGTCGTATCGCGTGTTATATGTGCAAATGTTCTTGGAACATGTTGCACCTCTCAGAGGACACAGCCTACTCGCGTTTCACCCATATTTCATCGACATTTTTCCTCTCGAGAAAGTAGGTCACAACCATTACTATTCCGCGTATTTTCTTGATTCTTGGAACGACACGTGTCATTCACGCGAATTCAGAATACACAAATGTTTATGCTAACTGCTGCATTATGCATTACAAGAGGCGTATTATTTGGAGATATTTTGTTTATTCCTAAGGGCGATTGCCTTGTCGCCTGGAAAAAGTGCTATGTAATCATGTGTACTCAGAATTTTGGTGGTTAGCGTCTTGCTGTGATTTCCATCTCGTGTCTTTTCTTGTATTTTCAAGGGTGAATAGTACCTGTTTCTCTCTGAACTCGAGAAGTTGTTCCTTCGGAATGGATGTTTAGAATTTGTGTAGTCCTGAGTATATCTATTTGCTGAGGCAATGAGAGATAATTAGTTTTGTCATACTGTGACAATGCGAAGTGGATTATTAAATTATTCGACTAGGTTCAGTTTATTAAAATATTTGCGAATGAGCACGTTAATTTTTTATATTAAAAGGTTTTGATTATTCAACTCGGGTTCACCCAATTTTATAGTCGTAACTAGAAAGAATGTCTACGACACATCATTTAAAAGATGACATGTTATTAAAATTATTATAAAAACCAGAAACTTTGTTAGCCACTTCGTGAACATCTGCCTTTACTTTGTAGCAAAGGAAATGTGCGTCTTCAGTTGAATATGTAGGTAACGTTTAAAGTTTCAGATCACCCCATCCTTAGTGAGTTTCTAGAATTAACTTTCTTATGAAAATGCAGAGCAGCTAGTAAATAAGGAGGGAATCTTCTCAATTTATAGGTATATTTTAGCAACCCTTTCATCGCATTAAACTGTCGAAATGTAATAACAGTAAATTTCCTTCACTAAGGAGACCGAATATGGGTTATCGATAGTCCTGCAGTATAATGCCGTTGATGAGCCGGGAAAGTGCTGGGAGAGCCGGGAGGCAATGGCGAGGGTGCGAGGGTTCGAACTTGTCGGAGGCCGCGGCGCTGTTTGCAGAGGCACCTCGGCGTGGGAGAGCGGAAGCCGCCGCGGGCGCTGATAACTGGCGTGGGAGCGTCGCCCCCGCCGCGCATCCGGCGGCGCGCCTCCCTCGCCCCCGAGCCCCAATCCCCGCCCCCACCGCCCCCGCCGTTGACGGCTCCCACACCTCCACTCCCGCGCCATTTGGGCCATCGCTTCCCATCCCGGCATCACCATTACCACCAAAACAGCACTACTACACAACACTACTAGCACAATCGCCACACCCAACAGTCCCACTCTCTCCAAAACCGCCACTATCGGCAACACCACCACTGCCACCATCACCGCTACTATCACCTACACCACCACCACTATCACTAAAACCACCCCATATCACCAACGCCACCACTATCACCAACACCACCCCATATCACCAACGCCACCACTATCACCAACACCACCCCTTATCACCAACGCCACCACTATCACCAACACCACCACTATCACTAACACTACCACTATCACCAACACTACCACTATCACCAACACTACCACTATCACCAACACTACCACTATCACCAACACTACCACTATCACCAACACCACCCTTATTGTCAACATCACTAACACCACCCTTATTGCCAACATCACCAAAATCACCAACTCCAACATTACCACCACTACCACCACCACCACCACTATCACCATCACTGCCATTATCAACACCAACACTATCACCACTACCATCTATCACAAACTTCACCATTATCAATGACTTCACTCCCACTCACATTACCACCACCACCAGCAGCAGCACCATTGCAACCATTACCACTGTCACTACCAACACCAGCGCCAAAATCACGAACGTCGTTGGGAGCTTCTCCGCTATCACTCCACTGTCGTATCCCATCAACCACCATTTCCAATATAATGACCCCTACCACTTCCATCGTTCCCCACCCCTGTTTCCGCCTCGTACCTCCTCCGCCGCCGCAGCCACCGTCGCCGCCGCCGCTGCTCCAATTGAGATACTCAGGCGCTCGCCGGCGGCCTCAACAAATTTGAAACGAAGCGTTCGGCTTACGCCTGTAATAAAAAACCGGTTGGGAGGCGGCAGCACTCCTCTTGTTGGAGCGCGGGCGGGGGAAGGGGTTATTTTCCTCACAAAGGAGATCGTGATCAGCTGCGAAATGTGCGTTTGATCTCGTTCAAAGGAAGAGCCAGATCAGATGGGTTTGTTTACAGACGGTCGGTGCAGATCATTTAAAGGCTGTTGGTGAGAGTGTCTTAATTTTCTCGCAGGTGTTAGTATGCATGTTGTCGAAGCACAATATGGAAATGTAGATTTATTACCCATATTGTCGAAAACTTGTTGTGGGTGGGTAGAGGAAGTTAGTAATAAAGTTACGATTCTACCCAGTATAATCCTTGTAGCAAGTGCCACAGTTAACGGGAATGCCGACGACAGACAAATGAAATATTTGTTTCGACGGGATTAGTTTATGGAGAGAAATCGTAAGCACGTGCGTAGAAGGAAAAGTGCTAAGAAACAGCGAAATTCTATCTCAAGCAGCATATGATTGCAATAATTTACCGGAAGTCCCTAAAACTGGTGTAAGTTTGCTATGACGTATGTCTTATTCTTAGAATCATATCATAACCCTACAAAGAAACTAAAATGACAACCATATACTTTTCTAATATTTATTTATATATGAGTCAGATTGAGGAAATGTACTCCGTGCTTTACGAATTTATTATTGCAATTAATGAAATCGCACTAATAGCTGTGAGCGAGAAAAAATATCTCTCAGAAACGAAAAAATAGTCGAATACAAAAATTACGTATATTTTTGGAGAATCCGAACCTGCAATGAAAAATGTGGGTTCCCATTTAACTTCTTTCATTTTTCTCCACTGTCATCCTCGGATGATAGATGAAAGGTCGAGTTTGGTATAATTCAATGGTCCCTCTCGATATGAGCAACTTTCATCACCCACTTTTTTTGATCCGAGGCGCACTTTTTGAGATATTTTCAAAACCAGTTTTAAATCGAACAGCCTGTATTTTTTTCTATTAAGTCTTATATAATGAGGAATTTTGCGTGCCACTAAACGTGCGTGAAGTTAGATTTACTTTCCCGTCTTCAGCAAAGAGAAAGTACTGCAATGCTGCAACGGAAACTGGCAATTTCTCGTCAAGAAGACTCGTATTGTGGGTACCCTGATATCACAGATAATCGATAAATCACTTTTGTATTCGTGGTAAATTACTTACTTGAACATCTTGTGCAGTTACAATCCACCTTTTGGGGATCCTTGACATCGAAAAATGGATTAGTCTGTCCAAACTCCGTCTGTGGCCAACGGTAGCACTTAAACAGTTCAAACTTTTCTCCAAAATTGATATTCCCCGATCGATCTGAAGAAATTCAAAGCCCTGCGAGTTCGAAATGGATATTTTGATTAGTTTTTCGTTACAGGAAACCTTAACCATATTTTCAAAATATTCTCAAAAATGGCTCCACATTTTTTATTTAACTTTTTTCCTTGAATAAAGCAAAGAATACGGGCGGAATTCATTTTCCATCAATTGTGAATTTTCGAAAATTAAAAAGGCTCAAAATTATTTTCGGCATTTTCTTACAAATAAACATGGAAAATTGAGATTTTCTCTTAATGAAATATGTTTTTCAAAGACATATTTTAAAATAAGGACATGTATAAGTTTTAGAAAATATGAGAAATTATCGAATATTTTTGCGTGGAATGTCTATTTTAAAGCATTTTTTCCAAAACGACTCCAGTTTTTCCTTTAATTTTTTTCCTTGGTCTCCTGAAAATGAAAAGATCACTAAAAGAATGCCGCACGTCTAATTTTTGGCGAATACTCTGCATTTTCGAAAATTGCAAACAATTAACATTGCAAAAGCACAATCTTGATGATAGAAAGTTTTTCCATAATGAGGTCTGGTCTAAAAAAGGAGAGCTTCTAATAAAATCATAGACAATGCCTCAAAATTACCTGCCGTTTTTACGATTTTTTTTATTTCAAGAAACGGCAACGTATTAAAAACTCTCAGAAACAGTTTCAAATTTTGTCTTATTTTTTTTCAATTAGAGCAAAGGACGCTTCAAAAATGGTACAGGTCTCAATTTCATTAAACGCGGCATTTTTGAAAATGCCAAAGATTATAAATAAAACGAGAATATATAGTTGAGAAGAGCTGTTTTAGCATCACTACTATTCTTAAAACATCTAATAAATCCACATATATAAACATAAATATAAATTTGTAAGTTAAACATTTTTAAACTTACAAATTGTTTTTTTAACCGTTTTAAATTCTTCATATTCATTTTTTCTTCGGGATACTCAAGTCACAATTGTAATTGTATAATCTATTTCTGTACTCACTATTTCAATTTGTTTTCTTTACGCTGTAAAATTTACTGTTACTTCGCTGAACACTCGCTCTTTGTATCGTGCATTAAAGTTATAATCGTTCATTTGAAACATATAAGAAATTATCGTGCGAAAATAACCAGTTCCCCTGAATGCTATGAAACTCATCGAATTCCGAAATCTTGAACGCAGAAGAGACCGATCATGCCCATCTAATCCAAAGAGATAATGCATTCTCCACTCTTACGTATGAACAGCTGTTACGTTCGGTGGCCGTCACTGAATCCACAGATAGCGACGGTGGCGTGATTGTTTGTAATACTCAGTATTTAATAGAGATTTTTTGCAAATTTTATATAAAGTATGTATAATACAAATTTTGGAATATGAATTATTGTCTAAAATATTTATTATTCAGAAAATTACTCTATGACTATGGTAATGGTTATTTAAAAAAAAACAGATCTCTAAAAAAAAGAAATCGTCGATTTCCCTTGATTGTGAAGTATACTCTATTTTTAAAAACTTTTTTTTATAATTGGTTATATTATTTGACATTTTGAAATGCAAATCATGCTAAAATGTAAAATTTCCTAATCGATTTATTATTGACTCAAGATATCCGAAGAAAAAATATTCAATATGGTGTCTCAGTCTAATGTAAAGTTCGTTTTTCATATGTAATGCTGCTCTCTGAAGAAACCTAATTCCACTATGTAATTATATAATAATAATAATAATAATAATAATAATAATAATAATAATAATAATAATAATAATAATAATAATAATAATAATAACAATAATAACACTACATGTTTAGTATCAGTTATAACGGATGCCAGCGCACTACCTTACACAGTGGGATACGGACCGCGCGCGATTTTTTCTTTCTAAATCTGTTCACAACGCAGCTTCATTAGGGCCTTATGTTGGAGTTACACTCCGTTCCCGTGCAGCATAGCCCCGATGACACAGAAAGACTCAGCCTCTCCTGCGAATACATGGATGTTCATCAAGACCAAACTGAGATGTAGGCGTGGCGCAATGGAAAGTAATATAAAGTTTTAGAGGATTTTTTATGTGTCTTATAATAGACTAGTAGCGTTTGCTGCTACAGATCATTAGTTTCATCCATAAATGCGAAAAGTTACCACCTGTCAACATTGAACATAGTTAAACGTACTTCTGTTCAACGTTTATTGTTTTGCAGTAAATTATTTTTCGTATGTAATATTTATATCTAGTAGTTAAAAAGTAGAATGTGGAATAAGTTGTGCTCAAAGCATTCGGTCTGATTACTAGAATGTGCATGCCATCCAGTCGTCACACCCATTCAGTAGGAGCCAGTGGTCACCACGCCTGGGGGATCGGATAGGTACAGTATTGTACAGGAACAATTAAAGTTTATGACCTACGTACTTAGAGTGTGCACGCAGCCAAATTGAGGACACGGCCCACGACCGTAAGCAAGCCGAGGCGTCCGGTCATCGTCCCTCGGCATTCCGGGACGTCCGTCCGTGGGGACGCAATCTGAGACGCACTGGCAGCGCACGCAGGGCGGGTCCCGCCGTCTGCCGTCCGTCTCCGACGCCGCGCGGGAGACCACGCCCCGCCCGTCTAGGTGCGACCCCCCGTCCCACCCCACCAACCCACCCGCCCCAACTGCTCTGTACTGCCCACCCCGCTCCTACCTGCCCTGGCCGTTCTTCTTCCTTCGCCCGCTCAGCTCCGCCCCGCGCCGCCCCGCCCCGCGCTGCCCCGCTCCGCGCTGCCCAGCCCCGCGCTGCCCCGCCCCGCACTGCCCGGCCTCGTAAGTGCCTCCCCGACACATAACCCGCCAGCCCGCCCGCTTCGACCCACTTGCGCCCAGTCCCAATCCCACTCACCCTCCCTCCCTCGGCACCACGCTTCTTTGCCCTGTCCCGTTCCTTCCTTGCCTGTACTCCCCTCCTAACCCAGCCTCACCCGGTCTTGACCCCAACCACTCCGCCTCTCCCCGCCCCGCTCGTCCGCGGCGGAGTGCGTTGGGAGGGGCCGCGCGGGCGGCACGCCTTCAGTACGCTCGCCAGCGGCGCCCACGATTTACTACTCCCATTCCGAATATTGCTCCTGTCAATGTTACTGTACCCCCATTAACCGTCATTACGGTCCCTACCTGGGGCGCGTGCGCCGGATAGGATAGCTGCAGCAGTGGCAGCAGCAACGACGGTGGCGGCGGCGGTGGCGGCGTGGCGCTGTGCGCTGGGATCTCCGCTCGCAAGCCCCGCCCAGCGGCCGAGTCGCTGTGGGGGCAAACGGGAAGTGCTTCACGTACCAGACTGCGTGCTCTCATGTTAATAAAGCGCAATCTGCGGAAGAGCGACTGGCGGCCCCAGGTCGACGCAGCGGTGTCAGATGTGCGGCGTGCCCTGCCGTGCGGCCTGGGTGCGGGGCGGCGAGGCGCGCGGGAGGGGAAATGGGCGGAGTGGGGCGCGGGGCGCGGGGCGCCGGCCGGAGCAGGGACCCGCCCGCATCCGTCTCCGAGAGCTGTCGGCGCGCTGTCGAGCGCGAGCCCCCGCACGCGGAGACGTACTGCGGGCGGCGCAGTGCGGGGTCGGCGCCGCGCCGGCGCCGCCCGCCGCCTCCACCACGGCTCGCCGCGCCGCCACCACGTACATCGCGCAGGGAGGCCGCCTAGAGGTGCTGTCAAAGCTGGGGTGAAAGTGGTGATGGATTCGGCGGATACAGTGAGGTCGAAACACTGAGCAAACTGCGATAGTGGTAGAGGTTTATGTTTTCAGTAAGTAGTCAGTGGAGGTGGAGAGAAAAAAGGAAGAAGAAGAAGAAGAAGAAGAAGAAGAAGAAGAAGAAGAAGAAGAAGGAGGAGTTGGACGGAGAGTTAATAGGAGAATTATAAATATTTTGGTATGTGAAGGGTTGGGACAGCTTGGGAGGGGCGACAGCTAGAAGAACTATCACAGAGTATACAGATCAAGTCACTGGCCAGTCACTAGGGAGTTGAAGAATCGGGATAAAACATCAAAGATAGTGGGGCGGAAACTTTTTGAGGATGCAGTAATAATAATAATAATAATAATAATAATAATAATAATAATAATAATAATAATAATAATAATAATAATAATAATAAAATTGTCTTTATTTGTGGTGACATTAGAACAAGTGCCAACATTTGAACAAGGACGTGGGTGATAGAGGTGGCCAATGGTAACAGTGGTAATGGTAACGGTTCGTAGATGTGGAAGGTGTAGTAATCGACGACAGCGATGGCGACCGGAGGGGCCACGCCGAAACTGGAGGGGGGGAGGGACGGCAAAGAGTGCTCTTGTAAATTACGATGGCAGGCACTAACAGGGACTCTCGGGATCTCTACTATCTGCGACAAACGAATGTTCGTCGCTGCACTTGTCAAGAACATTGCACCGGTTTCGGTTCGCTGACGCGATCTTCTAAGTCCCGTTTCGTGTCTGGAGAGATTGGCGACGTCGACGTCGCAGATGGCGGAAAAGTTTCACTTCAAACGCGCCTCTGTTTTCTAAGAAATGTGAATATCGTGGTAGAAAGGCGGTTTAGTGGCATAAATGATTTTCGGAGAAACAACCTATTCTGCAAGTGTTTAAGTACATTGTTACATTAATTTTCTTTGAAACGTTGTGTGGATATAATGATCGAATTCTTTGACTATTAAAATATTATGAAAGCGTAATTCTTGTTGAAGTATTTCGATTATGTCCTTTTACGATGCAGCATTAATTATGAAGTTACTGCAGTGACAAATTCTAAGAATTTCTTATTTCATAAGGAACAATTTCTTCCATAGTACATACGTCGTAATTTCAAGATTGTTCTTTGATATAATACTTTTTTGTATGCAAAACATTTCCACTTTTGCATACGTGTACTACGTATTGAGAACATATGTTCTCTGGTAATGTTTTTACCAAAAGGTAACAAAATAGTTATATAGATGATTCATTGCCTGTGCTTGGTATTGGAAAATGGAGTAATGTATTTTTAAAGTTTTAGAATTATTGGCAGGGAAAATATAAATCAGGTCATTCGTACACATTTATTCTGAATGAGCCACCAATTGAGCGTAATGAAATGTAGAACATCTGGTTCAATTAATGAATCCTGTGCATTCAAAAAACCAGGGATGCTTCGCCCAGTTCGGGCCCCTCTTCCTCTCTCGAACAGTTGGTGACCGCAGAGCTCTCGGAGGGTGTGACCTCTGCGGGGCGACGGCGCCCACGACAGGGCAGCGGCCACCGCGGGGCGGGACGCGCCAAGGCGTGGAGGGCGGGGGGAAGAGCGGGGAGGGGAGACGACCGGCCGGCCGGCGCGGCGCGGTGCGGTGCGTACTGAGTTACGGCGCATTCTGCTGCTGGGCGGACCGCGGCGTGCCTCCCTGAATTCCTTCATTTGTATAAAATAAGAAGCCTATTCATCTGTGCCAACGAGAAGACGGCGGCGACAGCGTACTCGGGGTCGTTCTACCCCGCGCCGCGACCAGCCTGGGACAGCGCCCCCGTCCCCGTCCCCGTCCCCGCCCGCACCCGCGTCACGACCTCTGACGCTCCGCGCCGCGCCGAGCCGCGCCGTTCAACCCAGGTCACCCGGTCGCCCGGGAAGGCCGGCCGGAGGCGTGGTGGCCGATTAGTAATGCAAGTAGAGGGCCCGCAGCATATCTTTGAGCTTTTTACGGGCGTCGGAAAGGACCCATGGATAGAGGTTCTCGTCTTCCGAAAGATGTAGCGAGTGAATGTCTGAGACCTTCGTTGGTGCAATTGGGAATCCACGGATTAAGGACGATGCGGAATTGAATTTTAGAGAATTAAAAGACGAGTGATGAAATAACCTTAAGGAAATTGACTACTGTATTATTAACTATTTAGCAAGGATCGAATGTAAAGGACATTATACAATGGGACATAAAAGAAACTAAGGAAATAAGAATATTCGCTTCACGATCGTAAGTATTACAACTCCTCGATTTAAAAAAAATGAGAGTCCTGGAGATCATTATACATTGTTAATTAAGCTTATTAACCAAAACCAATAAATATAAACAATATTCTACGAAGTGACCATTTGGTATAAAAATATAATCAAGGCGTGAAATTTTGTATTCGTATCTTTTAAAAATCGCTCCAAGGAAATATCGGAAATTTAAGGAGCCCATGAAAACAATTGGACTTAATGACAACTTTTACGGTTGCCCAATTTCGAACTAATGATACCGCATATTACGATACTTTTTATACGATGGTGTTAAACTCGGATACAAAAAACATTTTGAGTTCAAAAATCGGACCTTATTGATCTTTTTAAATTATTAGGAAATTATCGGGAATTAGAGTACACGATAATCTACAAATCATAGAGGTAATATTTTCATTCAAGTCAATGAAGTGAATGTCAGGCATTCCAATTCTCATTTGGAAGCGAAGAAAAGACTGTAGTAATCATTTCGTCAACTGAACACACTACGTTTTTAATGTGAAAAATCTAACACAAACCATATTACGCTCGTGTGCTCTTCTCCTAAGAGTAGATAGGTTTCGGTATGTGGAATTAACGACAATTCGTACATTTATGGTGTGTCAGAAAAAGTGCACAAACGCAGAGGGCAGGAAAAGGGTGTCAAGGCAAGCAGTTTTCAACACTGAATTCAGGATCTTAAGAGTCCGGCTCTCGACAGTTTCAAAAGACGCGTCTGTCTCCGTGGAAGATTGGCATACCAACGCACACTCGAGTCTTACGGGTGGCCATTATTCCAGGGTGAGGGACGTAAGGCAGACTTTCGAGTCATTAACATTGCAGTAGGAGTTGCCAAGTGGGGCCATTTGAAAAGAATACATAGGCCTGCCAAATTAATGAAGAAGCTCCGACCTCTTAGGCCCAGGAGTCCTAGACGAAAACTGCCTCTCTTGTCTTGCTCTACCCTCTGTATTTGTGCATTTGTGACCAATCATTCTGCAGTAATGATGAATGAATGTGATGAGTGAGTTATAGAGTAACAAAAAACTGAGGAGTGTAGGTCTTTCATGGATATTGTTTTATTTATTTCTACCATTTTAAGATTTTGCACGTGAAAATTAGAAAAACACTGCTTTTAAGATATTAAACAAAAAGTATATGTCTAGATTAAGGTTAGTACATTACGTATGAATTACACATGAGCAGAGAAGCACATATCTCTTAATACTGCAGACCTTTTACTTTTCACTCAAATAGTTTTCGAAACAATGCTTTAATTTCTCTCTTATTGTCTCTAAATTATTTCTCAACAGGTCAGTAATTTACCTGTTGTCTTTAGAAACCATGTTGATTAATCATCTTAACTCTAGTAGTACCAGGGTGACAATTGTCTCACTATTTTTAATTTCTTTCGGTAATTCAAATATTTAAAAAAATAATAATAATGATATGAGTTTATTAAACCGAAGAAAATGTTACATTGTCCAGTTGTGTGTAACACAACAACCGGAAGTTACGCTGAAAGTGAAGAGCAAGTAGTGAAGTGTCCCGTTCAATGGATTCGGATAGAGATAAATATTATGACTCCAAAAAATTGATAAACATTCAAAATGATTAAACTATAATTCAATATTCCTATTGCATTCCGATCGGTATATTATGAATGTATTTTTTCTAAAAGAAAATTATAAAAATTTTCATGAATGGTACTTTTGTTCAAGGATTCGGCGGGCAGTGGTGACCTTCTTCTTAGTACTCCACGTGACCAAACAAAGGTTGGTGCTATTAGAGTTAGAAGTTAGAGTTTCCTCTCGAACAGTACGTGTGATGGATTAAATTAAGTTACTAAGTTTCGTTAGTATTGTAGACACCATAATATAAGACATACAATTTGAATTAGAAAGAGCGTTAAACAAATTCCATCTTCATGGGAGATATTCATAATTGTTAACATTTGATATCTATAATTGCACCTTGTTCTGTCACTTACATTTCAAATGATGTCAAGAATACGGATTCCTGTGTCAATCCAATAGGTGTAACAAGAAGTCGTAAGCTAACCTGTTATATCTTTCTCAGAGAAGAGAAGGTGATGGTGATGGGCGGCATTGGGAAAGCAGGCTAAGGTGGGAGAAAATAGATCAGGAGTATGAACGAGTGAACGAACGAGTCGGTGGATATGCGAGCGAAGGGGTGGGCGAGAGAGCGAACGGGAGGGCAAGAGAGCGAACGGGAGGGCGAGTGCGAACGGGAGGGCAAGAGAGCGAACGGGAGGGCGAGTGCGAACGGGAGGGCGAGTGCGAACGGGAGGGAGAGGGAGCGAACGGGAGGGCGAGAGGGCGAACGGGAGGGCGAGAGAGCGAACGGGAGGGCGAGAGAGCGAACGGGAGGGCGAGAGAGCGAACGGGAGAGCGAGAGAGCGAACGGGAGGACGAGAGAACGAACGGGAGGGCAAGAGAACGAACGGGAGGGCGAGAGGGCGAACGGGAGGGCGAGAGGCCAAACGGGAGGGCGAGGGGGCGAACGGAACAGCGAAAGAGCGAACGAGACGGGGTGCGAAAGAACGGGAAGGCCAGCGAGTGACCGAGCAGGTGTATGAGAGAAAGGGAGGGTGAGAGAGGAAACAGGTGGGCGAGAGAACGGGAGAGTGAGTGAGCGAGCGAACGGGGGAGCGAGCCGAAGGACGGATGAGTGTCAGGGAGGAGCGAGCGAGAGGAGGAGGAGGAGCAGCTATTGAGCGAGCGAGCGGGAGGGAGGAAGAGAGGTCGAGCGAGGGAGCAGGAGGGCGGGCGATCGAGTGGGAAAGGAGGCCGGCGACTGGGCGTGGGCGCTCTCTGGCACTATTTCACGCGGCCGCACCAGCTCTCCCGCCGCCGCCGCCCTCTGCGTCCGACAGCCGCCGCTCGGCCTTCCTCCGCCCCGCCCCGCGGCAGCCGGGAACCTTACTGCGTTTTAAAAATCATAATATCGAAATATTGATGCGCGCATACTTTATTATGATTGTATGTAAAGTAACTTGAACGCGCTACTCTTCGCCGCGGCGCCTGCGAGAGGCCAAAGCCGACGCCGCCGACGCCGGCAGCCGTTTCGGCCGGAGACGAGGCCGCCGCGTTTGGCGCCCCGCTGCCCGCCTTGTCTGTCGGCCGAATCTCGCGTGAATTGCTTGTCAGATAACCGGATGATTTGTTGTTCATTGAGAATCTTAACGCCCGAGTCAATCCTTGCTCTCGTTAAAGATGAGCGTTCTCTCCAACCCTGATCTTCAGCATATACCATCCCACTTAAATGGTGTTTGTAATCGTTGCCTCACACCGCGTCCGAGAACAGCAGACAAAAAGCACTCTCTGACCTTCGTTTTAAAGCAGACAGCTTAAAACATCCGGGCGGTCTTGATCTGGTTTTGAGTTTTCTCGTGCTGAGAATACTCAAGTAAAAACGTTATAAGGGGCATTAGAGCTCGTGGGTTGTAGGCATCGTAAAATTAGGCAGTGACTTGCATTATGATAAAATACAAGGTTCATCATAAGCCACTTGTTGACAACTTGATTGTAATTTGATACATGGAGAATATATTAATTCTTATTAATAAGAGCATCTCTGAGCACGATCTCCTGTCTGTCGAGAAGAGATTGAGAAATTTTGTATCATGTTCGGGATTCATTTTATTTTTAGATAGAGAATATTGGTGGCGTGTAAAAACATACTTATATATTTCATTACCAGTTTATCCACAGCATTAAATGACCGGTATGAAACTATTTATTTGAATGCCAAATTAATTTACAAAAAAAGAGAATATGTTAGAAATACCTTAATACTGAAAAATATAAGAATACATAATTATTCTGTATAAGGAATTTGCACCTACCGCATTTAAGTGTTTGGAAAATCATTTGAAAAGGCATAAACGATGACATTTCCTTCTCCAAACTATTAAGAAGTTATAAGTAAAATAGAAAGAGAAATTAGCAAAATCAAATTAAATGAACCCAGCCATAATACAATGATTTATTTCGCACTTACAAACTGGAGGAGCGTACTATCGTGGGTTCAATGAGTGAAAAAAAATATTATAAATAATAATTGATTGATGCATTTTGTGGTTGTTTCACAAAATAACAGCCAGAGAAATATTTTTTAAAATTCAAGTGAATTTTTGATTTTTTTTTTGCATATTGTTTGTCGAACGACAGACGTCTTATATCTCCATTTAAACTTCTTCTTATCCGATTGAAAAAACATGTAGTCGTGGTGTAATGTGTTTTGAGTCATTTCACATTAAGTGGCTTCGGTTTACTTGTTGGCTATTTGTTGAAATGATACAACGCGCTACTTCTAGAAATCGACCATTCCGGTCAGCAGAGTGGAACATCGGCGTTTTACAAGGCCCGTCGTGTGTATCGATGTGTAGCAGGTCCACTGGCAGAGGGGAAGGGGTGCGGGGCGAGGCCGACATCTTCTCGGTTCCCACCTCACTCGTCTGGAGAACGTATTGCCGACAGCTCATTTCTTTCCTTATGCGATCTATTCGCCTTTTGTTCTCTTTCTTTTCTTTCTTATTCTTATCTCGTTTTCTTCTCTATTATAGTAAAAACTAAATTCATTTACTATTATTTTTCTCCATGATTTTATCCAATTTTAGCACTTTTGCTATTGGAGCTTTTGCGGTCGACTCCTTGTCAAAGACTTCCTGTTCGAGCGCCACAATATATCTGTACCAATCTCTAAGGCTTCCATTAGTTTTGCTTCGGGTGTCGCTTCAAATTATCTTTCTTCTTCGTTCCAACCAGCATTTTCGTTTCCTCTGATGTGCCTGCTGCCGCCACCACCTTCTCGTGGATGACTGTGCAAATCGTAGCGACGGCGCGGTGCGGCACGGCGTGGCGCGGCGTGGCGCTTCTGCCAACGCCTGTAATGCCGTCTTCCGCACTTGGCCGGCACTCGCGTGAGCGGCGGCCTCCGTGTTTATCGCCCTCCGCCGCCGCCACCGCCGCCGCCGCCGTCGTCGCCCCCGCGCACCCATCCAGCGCCACGACGCGTCGTCGCCGTCGCAGCTGCCGCTCGGCGCCGCCTGCTGCCGGACCGCCGACCGGCCGGCGGGTGGCAGCGGGATTCACACCTCACGGGGCGGCCTCGTAAGTCACCGGGAGGGGCGACGGACGCGGCGGCGGCGATCCAGGAGGCGGAGAAGGAGGAGGAGGAGGAGGCGGCGGGGGACGCGTCGCGGCCTCAGACGGCGCCGCCTGACTTATTGCCGGCCGACCGTGATAAGCATCGCTTTATGATGTGGAACGATTTGGAACGGGCGGGCGCCGCGGCGCGGGACGTGGTGGCGGCGCGGGGAAGGGGGGAGAGGGGCGGGGCGAGGGCCATGGGACAGCGGGAAGGAGCGGTGGGTTGCGTGGGGCTGCTCGGGGAAAAGTAGGGCAAAGGGGGGCGAGATGGAGCATGCAGAATGGCGCGGACGGGATGAGGGTGACGCGGGCCGGCCCGTGGCGGAGCGGTCCGAGGAGGGGTGCCGCCGGCTGGCATTGTAGGGGGCGGGGCCGGGCGGGGCGGGGAGGAAGAGGGAGGCGCGGAGGGGCCGTGCAGGGTAGCGCGCGTCGGGGCCGCGCCCGCTATCTCTCGTCGGGCATCTTCGCTCCCTCTCCTCCCGCGCACCGCTCTCGAACAAGTACAAATCTTCAAACACAGATGCATCACGCCCATCACTTTTCAAATTAGACTCACAAAAAGCGCTGATCCCGCGCCGCCGCCAAGCGCCGCCGCGGGCGCCCGCCGCGCCGCGGGCGTTCCGGTTCGATCCCCGGGAGGCCCACTGCCCGCCGCCCGCCACCCGCCGCCCGCCGCCGCCCGCCCCCGGCGGATTCCTGAGTGATTCCGTGATTAGGGTGCGGCGCCCGGCCCCGCCCTGCTCGCCGCGCCGCGCCGCGCCGCGTCGGCCGCCCCGCCCCCGCTGCTGGCTGCCTACTTTCGGCCGCTCTCCCACGCTCTGCGCCCGCCTTCGCTCGATTTTTATCGCGGAGGAATCGAGCTTTTTGTGTCGGATGATAACACTTTTCGAATGACGTTTGAACATCACTTTCAGTGAAATCGTAATTTGTCTACCAGGACTGCACGTGTCATCTTCACCAAAGACGCGTATCAAATGTGCTGTGGGCCTGTATATTTTTTGTACTACATAGTAAATAGAGGTAAATGGAGAAGGCATAGCCCAGCTTAAGGCCCAGAATTCCGATGACGATAATTATAATGATGATAACGACGATGGTGATAAAAATGGTATATTTTTAATCGCTTGAATCGGATTTCTATAAAATAATTTAGATTATTAAAAAGCCTCTAATTTTTATTCCTTTTAAAGTTGCTAGCATGGCTTTTATCTCAAGTTTTCTTAATAGAAACTTCCGTATGTGAACATTCTTACCAGTAAACCTACGAACTTCTTTGTTAGTCTAGAATTACCTGTTAGTGTAAATGGTGTACGTGAAGAAAATGTTAAATATAATTACATAATTCTGTAGTTCCTATTAAGTATTTACATTAAAAGTAAACGTGTGGAAGAAAAAATGTCTAATAAAATATTATTTACAGCAACGGTGATAACTTTTTGAAAAAAACTAAGGAAACTTGTCTTGATCTTTCTTTTTGTTGCTTTTATGTGGTCTCGCCTGGTGAATTGTAAGACAAGAAATCACACGTGAGGTATTTTTAATCTGGCAATTACAGGTTTCGATAGTATCTAAAAACATCGGTTTTTCATTAATGCCTTTTAGATTTCATAAGAAGCCAAGGTAATTGTTGGGAATTTTGACATGATGCTGTGATTTTGAGAGCTATGAACTGATACAGACTCATTAAGGGGAATGTTTATATTCCTTTTCGTGTGTTACGATGCGGAAGCAAAACATGTTGCTGAAACTTAATTCACCATATAAACGTCCGACTCCTGTCAATGCAAAAAACGCACGGGGAACGTTATTATAATGCCCGCGCATTGCATAACATTCTGGAGAAACGGCTGAAGAATATTCTGGCAAATGGAATCTACAATACGAACGACCAATTCATTCACAGGCTTCTCTTTCAGTAGTTAGCTCGGCGATCTGCGCTTCTCTCCTAAAGAGACTAATCGTTCCTGGGTATGAATGGTGGGAAAATTATAGACTGCATGGGTACTTATTCATGGATATTTGTCTCAGTTACCAGGGCAAATTCCCTTATCTCAGCTGCTCTTGACACAATAAGACTTCATAATTCTAGTGTGCGGAACTTCTGCTGTCGAGCCATGATTAAATAACCGGTTCTCTCAGTCACAGTGTATCTAAGCATCGATAATTTTTGTGATAGTGTATTTTCCGTCGTCCACTTCATCATCATAAGCGGAAGCAAAATGCAGCGCAAAAACTTGAACTGTAATTTGCTGTGTAGTGTGAGATCATACTCGTAATATAACCTCGTCCTATGCCGGGCGATAGTATCTTGTTAATAACTCGTCACGGCCTTAAATGACGCAGTATCACACCCCACGTTGGGCAGCCGGATGCATCGTTGTAGAATGCAGAGAAATAGTTATGACGAGCTGTTGACGCTTCCCTACAGGAGGTGTGGTTGGCAACCGCCCTGCGGAGGCGACACGTTTTCTAAGAAAGAGCATTTTTCTGGAAGACGAGTAGGCAGGCATATATTCGCGATATTCGGATATGTAATTTTCACAAAAGAACAGATGAAAAATAGGGCCATCAGTAATGTCCACGCAAGTGAAGAAATTATTAATAATAAAAACATTTAAAGAAACAATTTGGAGCCATTTCTGCTAAAAAGTTGTTTACAAATTCTCTATATTTCACGTAAAATTAAGCAAAACGACTCAAATATTCGAAAATGTTTAAATCACCTGATTTAAAGATCTATCTATGAAGAATACATTTCTTAAAAGAAAGAGTATAATTGTACAAGGATTCCAAAAAAGTTATCAACTTTTGTAATTTTCAAAAATTATCGAAAAAGAAACCTTTGCCAATATTTAAGCGTTCTTCGTTCTATCCGAGAAAAAAATTAATTAAAAAATTTGGAGACATTTCTGAGAAAATTATGTATATATTACGACTCCTTGCGAAGTATCCCCAAAATCAAATATGCAGGGTCTCAAGTTCCGCAAGATCCATCGAGCACTTTCAATTTAAGAGATCGTGTGAACGGTTTAGGTGCTAGGGTTGACCAAATTCAGGCAGACGTTTTGCCATGAACCAATTTTTCGATGTCAAAAATCTACAAAACGTAATTATTTACTACACAAGTTGCTAGAAGTAATTTGCTGTATACGTGAACAATATTTTATCCACTTTTTTATATCAGGGCCACGCATTACGTGAGATTCTGACGAAAATTCACAAGAAATCGCGGCAGCAACACTACTTTCACTTTACTACGTAAATACGTAGTCGACGAGAAAGTAAAATTAGATAGAGAAAGAGATAACTACTCGAGAAGAATGATTACGATGATCATATAAGAAAAGAAAAAGTCAATGATTCTTAGCACGATTGACAAGTAAATAAGCCAAATCTTATAAGCATTTTCATAAAAATAGTGAATAGAGAAGCAGCCTATGAAAAATAGATAAAAGCATCAAGAATACCTACAAATACACGAAGGGATTTGAGATATGATACATTTTGAAAGAAAAGTGTCTGGCCATGATATACACGTATATAACAACGTAAAATGAGAATAGAAGAACAGAACAAATTTATCATTACGCGAAGAGACTGGTCGGGAAATTAGAGGGGCGGGATAGGACTATAACCCAAATGAGTGAAGAAAGCGTAAGCGGTTAGTGGAGAGAGTGAGACTTGCATTCCTGGCCCACTCGTTTTATCTGCAAGTAATATCTCGAGGCGGGGATAACGTACGCTACTCTGGTGCGCCAGGACATCTTCCCCTTCCTCTCGCTCTGGAGCGCCGCAACCCATAAAAAATAAATCGTAGCGCATTGCCCGCCGCCGAAAGGGAGGCGTCTGTCCGCAAAGAGTTGGCGTTCGCTTATGGCCCCACCGCCCCCGACTCACCCCCGCTCTAAGACACCACCGCCCCTGTCCCTCGGCCCGATCGCCCCCGTCGCGCGCCGCACTGCCGCGGCGGCCAACATCTTTGCCGCCCCTGCTGCCCCGCCGCCCCCAACCGTTCCCACCGCCCCTAACCTCCGCCCCTAACCCCAGCTCCTACCCCCCGCTCCCTAACCCCGCCCCTAACCCCGCCCCTAACCCCCCCCCTAACCCCGCCCCTAACCCCGCCCCTAACTCTCACCCCTAACCCCCGCCCCAACCCCCGCCCCCAACCCCCGCCCCCAACCACCGCCCCCAACCACGCCCCCAACCACCGCCCCTAACCCCGCCCCTGCCCGCCGCTCCCAACCGTTCCCACCGCCCTAACCTCCGCCCCTAACCCCAGCTCCTAACCCCGCCCCTAACCCCGCCCCAACCCCCCGCCCCAACCCCGCCCCCAACCCCGCCCCTAACCCTGCCCCTAACCCTCACCCCTAACCCTCGCCCAACCCCCCGCCCCAACCCCGCCCCTAACCCCCGCCCCTAACCCCCGCCCCTAACCCCCGCCCCTAACCCCCCCGCCCCTAACCCCGCGCCCCTAACCCCCGCCCCTAACCCCCGCCTTAACCGCCCCGCCACTCCCGCGCCCCCGACGCAGACACCGCCCTTTCTCCGTCACGGCACCACACCACTGTCTTTAGCTTCGCTCCCCTCGCCTTCGCCCCCGCCCCCACCCCTACCCTCGCCCCTACCTCTACCCCTACGCCTACCTAGACAGTGTGCTCTGCCCTCTCTCCCCACTGCCACTATCATTGCCTCTCCCCATCCGCCTTCAGCCTGCCGTCGACACCTCCATTTCCCCGAATCTCCCGTGTTTGCCTCCTCCCGCCGGCGCATCGTCCAAACGACGGTTTTTGGCCCAGAAGGAAGCAGGCGGTTCTGGCGCTGGCGAATGCGAGAAAACGATTTGTCGTGTAGCACGCGTTAAAGAGATGCAGAATCCGTTATACATTCAACAAGCAATGCATACTTAAAGTTTCTGCTGCACAATGAAGCTCAAATAATAGTAAGTAGTTTGAAATAAAGGGAGGTGTTTTTGTTATTGTTATTATTGTTTTGTTATTCCCGGGTGTTCACAATATTAAATTATTAACAATAAGTTAAATATATTTACTGATATTGTTTCATCAAATGCTCTATAGAAAGAATAGATACAATGAAAGAAAGATGCTGTCTACTCAACTCTGAAGGAGTGTTTTAATTTTTTATTTTATTTTGGCTTTAATTTTCTTTTACTTCACAACGATAATAATCACATTCTCATCCATATCGCCTTTAAAAACTAAGTTAGTCTACAAATATAAGTATAAATGAATTTTAATACACAACCAAACGTTTAAAACAAGCCAGTAAACTCTGCTGGATTACAGTGGGTCGCATGACAGTGACAAACCATCTCATTTTTATGCATGGTTTTGGTTTTAAATCACTGGTCTTGATTGTAGTGGTGAATAATAATAATAATAATAATAATAATAATAATAATAATAATAATAATAATAATAATAATAATAATAATAATACAGAATTGAAGTAAAACCACTGGATGTCATGTCAACTAAATGACAGCAAGATCAATGCTTTCTAGGTTATTTAATTCCATTTTATTCTTGAAAACTACTTTTCGTGGAAAACATTGACCACCTTATTAGATTCAACAGTAGATTGAAAATAAAATGTTAATATACAGCACATGACAAATTAAGACTCGCATATTGTATTAAATCTATACACATGTAGATAAGGTTCTGAAATAATAAAGTTGCAGTAATTATGTGTATTAAATAACTCAGGTATTGATAAAGAACGCTTATTCATCCTGGACTTCCATGTGATACATTCATATTGAATGTAATGTATGTCTTATTTTTCTTTATGTTGACATTTGGATACTTGTAGGGGTCTCTGCTACGTTACTATGAAAGTGATCACTTCGTTTCGTGTAAATACATATCTTTACTGCGTCCATTTGGGATCTCTACCAAAAGCTTAGTTCTGATTTATCCTCGAAAATAGATTTTATTACATAGGAGCGAATACTTTTGTTAACAATCCTTGCAAAAAACATTCATTTTTTCTGTATTCAAAATTCAATTAGTATATGGTTTAGAAATAGGATCACAGAATTTTGAAAACGTGTACAGAATTCACTTCTCATAGAACGTCACACACAGTTTTTAACTGTGAGGTTTTGGCGTTAAATAAATAAATAAATAATGCTGAAATGTGAAGACGATCTATTTTTTAGCGCGTGGCAATGTTTTTGTATCCATGTTCTATTTTTAATACTTACATTTGTATATATTTTTACAATTTCTCTCTTTTATCTGTGCCATTCATACCATACCAGTTAATTAGTTGCTCATTCCTGGTCTCCGTAAGAGAGAGTCAAAGTCGTAACTTAAGGCATACATTTAAAAAAAGTATATTATCTGCTGAACGACCTACTCGTAGCGTGCATGAACACTTCTTATAACTCAGTTTCCTCAAATATATTCAGTGGCCCTAGCGAAGAAACATCGCAATTTATGCATTTAAGAAAATGAAGACGAAAGCGATCGGAAGATGGGCATAACTATAAACAGAGACAAACAAATAATGTTGCATGTCAGTTAGAGGACTCACACATAAAACACGACGCATATTAAAGTATCACAATTTATCAATAGGTAAAATTTGACACTATTGGACTGCTACAAACTATGCCGTTGTTAACGGGGACAATGGAGGATAGGTATTGGAATGCCCTCCAATATCCATTCCGATTGAAGGGTTTATCTGGGAGTACCAGTCAAAATTTTTGTTGAAAATGGTTAAAAAAATAATCCATCATAGGTAGTAAAATCTGCTAAGGAGAAAATGATGACCGTGACGATGGAGAAAATCCCTTGTATACTGTGTCAATTGATACTTGCATATACGAATAAGAATGCAACAAGGTAGTAGATATCATTCCGGTACAAGGGAATCTGTTTTTATTGACATTGTTCTCAAGTGGATAGTTGCATTCATCAAGATAAAGCGTGAGGTGGTGGGAGATACCTGGTGAAGGAAAACCTGCAAGTCGACAGGGTCAACACTTGCCATCAAGCGGGGAAAGATCACAGCCACTGTTCAATATAAAACACACTACACTTACGGGACTAATGACCTTAGATGATGATGATGATGCGCCCAGAATCACTAATCAATCAATGGTATGTAACGACGATGATGTGGCATAAAAAATTTCAGTTGAACACCTTAACCATGGCTACACATTCAGTTTTCTCCGCGAGGATTTGGAGCGGCAGTTGTTCTCAAAACAATTGAGTACGGAGAGGGTGGGAGAGAGCACTAGAAAGACACTTCGTCTGCTGATGCACCGTTGCGCCGGAGAAACGCCCTAGGATTGCAAAAATACGGCGACATTGTTATACTTATCTTTATCAACCGATTATCCGACAATCACTTTACTCTAGCCAGAGCCTTGCGGCCAATGGCATATTAGCAAGACTAGGTGCAAAATAATCCGATCGTCGTAATTCATACCACTCTCTCCAAACCGTCTGGTTAATGTGCGAATTAGCCATATTTCGAACATTAGTCGAAACTTATATTTCACAGAACGTGTACATTAAGCATTTTGTGTTTTCATTGTGAAGTCCTCTGCATGTTCGAAGCTATTTTATACACCTAATAGCAATAAATCTTCAATGCAATATTCACTTTGAATTCGTTGTTTGCCGCCGAACCTTGACCAAACATCTGATGTTTTGAAGGCAATTATATGTTATCCTCTTAATCTATTTTTTGAATATTTTCTAAAAGTTCGAAAGTCAAAATTGCGAATAACATTTAGAGATTCGATAAAATCTAAATTAACTCAACAACATTTATGTGAATACTTGTTCGTTTATCGTTCTTTTTTAGTACTTTTATGTGTACAAAAGTCCAGAAATTCTATTTTAAAGTGTGATTTTTGTGTGTTACTTCTGTTAATTTAGGAGTTTTCAATTATTGTTTGGATTTCTAATTACATGACTTTTTGCATTCCAAGATGGGTAGTGCATTTATATTGACCAGAAGATTTTAATCAGAATCCGGATAGCGTATGACAGATTGCTTCTTCTCGCCTTGAAGAGACACAGTGGGACGGGAACGCGTCCGACACCGCCTCCGGGAAGGGGTGGCGATGGGGCTGAAGCGGAACGGTGGCGTGGACGGGGGAGTGTGAGGGCAGGGCGAAGGCGAAGGCGATGACGTAAGCGAACACACGGGGCGGTCTAGATGGCGTGGAGCAACGTCGAACCAATGAATTACAACAAAGAATAAATACATAAAGAAATTACAGGAATTAGCGAAGACAAATAGTAGGCGGGAGGCAGCATAATTGGGACAAACGCTAAAGAATAACGACAATCGTATGCTAAAACGGTTGCAGAACATTACAGGGTGGGCGAAGTAAATATTTCTCGCGGCACATAAAACTTTCAGCGCGGTCGGCTGCGGGCCGTGACAGTACCCGCCTCACCTACATCGTAAATCTGGGTAATGGACTCGAGAAATTTTCAAACTTTCTTTTGAAAACGTTTATTGGGTGGGGAAGGGCCGTGCGTTAAACGGCGAAGGGACGGTTGGTTGAATTCCTCGAAATGACCCTAGAAGGTTCATATCTCAACTCATTTTGGGGACAACAAACAAACAAAGTATTAATTATGGTTTATACGCTATTCAAGTGCCGCGGGGGGCGGGGCGCTGGCAGCGGGGGGCCGGACTCATGCCCATACCCGCGCCCACGCCGCGCCGTTGCCGTTGCCGCCGCCGCCGCCACCGCCTGCACCTAACTCGACGGCAAGGCCGCGTTGATTTTCACGTCGTGTCGGTCTCGGCGCCGCAACGCCTCCCCTCTCGCCCCGCTCCTCCGCGCCCCTTCCCCGCCCGTTGTCGTTGTCGTTTTGGTCGACTCAGCCACGTGGCCGCGATCGAACACGTGCGTGATGTCGACTAGCTCGCGGCTGTCTTCACACGAGTGCCTTGCCACGTTGAAGGATTTGACTCTTTCGCCATCACGCTCCCATGGTTTCTCATTGCGATCTGTCCCTTTTCGGCGCACTCGTACTCTACGCAGCCTTCCGTCTTTCGAGTATTCTCTTTCACGGTCGTCATTCCTCCACATGAACGTCTCAACCATCAGACATCATTTCTTTTCCTTCTCGCAATACGTATAATACTATTCTCTCAATTATTTTTTCTCGCTGTAGTTTTCGCGCGATGGTATCAAGGAAGAATGGTTGTTTTTTCACAGTGGACTTTGTGGGGTTCTTTCCGCTTTTAAAACACTTGAAACAATTAACGAATTTTCATGATCATTGTATGTGATATAATCTGTATGAAGTTACTTAAAAAATAATATTACGGTCACTAACAAGAAAAAAATATTTGAGACTATCGCTAATTCATTTATTTATTGAACCAATTCAAAATAAACAAAGACAAAAATAAACTTATGCTGCGGATAGTTATCATGATTATAGAATATATATGACATTGTTTCCTGCGTCCCCAAGATTGAATTGTAAATTTTGAGCAAATGGGGCAAGTTATAAATTTTGGTATTATTACTTATGGTTTAAGAACATGATGCCGATAAAGACCCTCACGACAGTTAGACGTCTCCATAGCAATAAAAAAATAAACACTTATCAGGCCCCTATAAAATGCAATGCTGTTGGCACGATGTCTTGGTGTAGAATTCGGTAGTCTTCTTTGTACGCAATTCGGTTTCGCAGTTTGAGTGAAAGGTTAGATAGTCATGGAAACTGAATTAGGTAAATATAGCAATACCGAGTTGGCTCCCATTATTTTTTGGAGGGAGGGGCCGCCTGTCTTGAGTTTGTGTGGCACCTCGGGACAAAAAATAAAATATTACAATAAGTCTTGAATGGTGGTCTCTTCGGAATGGAGTTGTTCGGTTTGCGACTCATTTAAATAAACGTAATATTTTTAATGGCTACTATTAGTAAAACAATTTTGACAAATATATTAAAGATGTGAGGTATAGATACTATATAAAGATGGATTAATAATCACATAGCTCAAACGCAACATATTATTGACTTTTCACAAAAGTCGAAAGACTTCTGGAAACACAGTGGCCCTAATCATTGATACAAACGCTACTGAATTACAAAAACGCTGTATGCCTCAGCGACTATGACAAGTATGAGAGGGTCTAAACTGGAATCCTGAATGGGTTGGGGCAACCAGTCACATTAATCGCAAATAGTCAAATACTGTATCTGGTGGTCATTTGTCTCTCTCTAAAATAGCTGCATGGTCTGCTGGAGGACCGTGAACCTCAGTTTGTAGAGCGATTACTGCCAATAAAGAAAATTTTGAAACAAAAATACTTTCAATTTAGCATTAAATAAATGAAAGCGAGTACTATTTGCTATAATAAAATATTAATATGGGTAGTTGATTTCGACCCATCATTTTTGACGGGTTACCACTAGTACTTATAAATTATTTCGAATATATTCAGATTAGGTCAATTGTATTTGGAAATCGTAATATTCTCAACAGATTGGCCAGTATAGCCCACTAGCGAAAGTGCAATGTTGAAACGTTTTACTTTTATGTTGGGAGAAGTGGGGAAACTCTTAAAACATATGTTCCAAATGTAAAAACTGTAAAACACATGTAACAAATTCATAAAAGTACAAGTACACTAATCAAACTGCGTCGTGGATATACGTCTTCAAGAGCAGTCGGGTTTTGGCTTCTTAATTGAATGATAATCTTGTTTCGTTGAATATAGCTCTTCTTTATCCCTGATATCCTTCGAACTCTGGAATGATTTTAAGATGATTCTCATTGTGTTTGACCTCGTAATACAAAAACTCGTAAAACACTTCCGTGTTTTTGCAGCTCTGACCTCCCATTCCACGTTGCTTTGCGTCTCCCTGGTATCCTCGTATCAGTCTTTCCTAGCCACAGAGGAAAAAAGATACTATACTAATACTTCTTAATAAAAGTTTCCAAATTAATTTTTAGACAATCGTATTTTGTTTTATTTCACAACGTTTCGGAGATCAAATGTGTCTCCATCAAGTAATTGGTAGATACAATTTGTACAATAGGTACAATTGGTAGCTAAAATACAATAGAAAATTACAAACGTTATTTTACATACATACATACATGGTGACACATTTGATCTCCGAAACGTTGTAAAATAAAACAAAAATAAAAAATCTGATTGTCTAAAAATTAATTTTGAAACTGTTATTAAGAAACATTATACAGACAATCATTAAGAAATGTATATTAATACTTCCTAACTCTACGTCCTAGCCCCAACGCCCTCTCGTTCCTCTCCCCGTCCGTCCCACCCACCGGCTCCCCTTTGACCTTCGCCTGCCGCCACCCGCAACTTGGAAACTTTTCATAAGAAACATTATACAGACAATCATTAAGCAATATATACTAATACTTCCTAACTCTACGCCCTAGCCCCAACGCCCCCCCCCCCCGTTCCACCTCTCCCCGTTCGTCCTTCCGTCCGGCTGGCCGGCCGGCGCCCCACCCACCGGCTCCCCTTTGGCCCTCGCCTGCCGCCACCCGCAACGCGCCTGCGGCTCCCGCGCCTTCCTAGAAGTCGACGCTTCGTTAGCTGGCGATCAGGTAGAGCGAGGGTGGCGTTCCGAGTAGAGCGCCCCTCGATTCGTACTGCGAAGTAGCACCCTCTCGCCACCGCACCGGCACCTGCCCGCGCGAGGTAATGCGCGGCGCCGGCGGAAAATGAGGGGCTTTCTGAATACAGATACCTGAAAATTATAGGGGCTTATGAACTCTTTTGAATTTAAAATCTAAAACACTTGATCTTTTAGTGTCGGATTTGGCTAACGTTATAACTAAATGAGAAAAGAACCGGTTTCGTGTTACACTGATGAATTTACGGTGAACGAAATGCCTTTCATTGTTGTGGTATTCGCTGTCTACAATTTAGATGAAGGCAATGGTATCTAGAATCCCTACTCGAATGCTACTTGCGCTTTATATTCATAGCATAACAGTTGCAGTTTCTCTTCGTAATTTTGGGATTATTGACATTATTTCTGGTGTCTTTTTCTGGATATCAATAATCTTTATTTTAATTTCTTTTGGCATTTTACATGAATGTAAACATATCTTACCGTTCAAATAATACACTAATAAAATTTGCAACACTTTGGTTACATCGATTGATGAAGACAGCCTTCGGTCTGAACAAAAGAGTATAAATAAACGTCATTTTTACATCTAATTACGTTTTGGCGTAAATACTTCTGAAACAGCACAAATACAACACGATTGAAAGCGACTCAAACAGGTAATTAGCTTTCTTTCAAAACAATCAGAAAGATCGGTTCAGTAGAAACCTCAAATGAATACTAAAAACAAGTACCAAATATTTTAAACATGTAGATTATTCTGGAACAGATAAGGTATGTGTAATTGTTCCAAAGATCTTTTGGCATAAATTAAAAGAAATTTCTTGAGAAAATAAATGGAAAATAAAGGAATGATAAACTATCATTTTAAATCAAGCACAATACAAGGAATCAAATTTTGAAGCAATCTTGCATATTGACAAGTCGCATATTGAAGGAGAATCACAAACAAAAATTTAGAATATTTTCTGGAAGACAGCTTGAATGAATAGTTTTTACTTGAACGTGTAATCTGATCAAGACAATGTTCGGTATATATTAATGGCAGTTCCATACTTTTTATCAATACTCGTCATCTCAAAATAATTACTTAACGTCAAATAATGCTTATTTACTCTTCTTAAGCATGACATTTCATTGAACATTTTCTGTGCGATGAACTTCACGGATGAGCTGTTACTGTATTCATCATTTAAGCAACATGTTAACTTATGAACCAAACATTGAATGACTGGTAAAAAAGGGGCCATGTGCACTTTGGGGAATAACATTGAACAATTTCCTTGGAACTGCTTTATAGTAGTTTGTGAGCGAAGAAACCAATGAAAAGCACATCCAATATCCACCTCCACAGATTCGAGATATCGATAATGCCACGACTAATGTGGTGTGAATAATGTATTCATTTGAGTTCAGATAAGTCAACTCTTTCGGATCACAGATTAAAACATATCATTCAGCATCTTATTACTTGACCTCGAATTTTAGGGCAAGTGCCTATTTAGTTTCTTTAGTATGTTGTGGAAAATAATTGCAGATGTTTACTAATCATGAAGAAATAGATCGGCTGGAAGCATCTAATCGTGCCTAAAGTCTGAGAACGGCGGCCAATGCCTATTTTTATTTTTTTCCCTAAAGCAAGTAATTTCGAAGAATTATCATGTTTTTATTACTTGTTTTTATATTTGTTATACCAAAACGCAAATACTTCCTAAATATCCCGAAACTCTCATATTACCTGATCGATGAATACGCAATCGACTACGCGCCGAAATCTCTCACCCCACACAGTGAACATAAGGAACTCTGCAAGTTATATGAAGAGGATGTTTCACGCTCTTCTCCAGCGCCCATTTCTTAGGCAATTGCACCCATTCCCTGAGCAGCTGCGCAGCTGACGGTTTGAGACATCGCCGCGGCGCTTCTTCGGGCGAGGGAAGACAGGTCAGGCAAAGGCCACTGTTCGAAAAGCGAATCTTACAAAATAGGCCAAAGTCTTGGACCCCTAGAAAGTAAAAAGGATCGTTTCGAGTTTTTGCCTGTGTGTGTGGTTCGGTTTGAATCTTGATTATATACTGTGCTGTTTAATTGTGAAAGTGAATAAAATAATAAGTTTGTAGTCGCTCTCATAAATGTAAAAATACTTGACTTCCCTGAATAAAAAATGTGAAATAATTAATTTGTGATCACTCTTAGATGTCAGAAACATAATTTTTGATGACCAATGATTTTTAAATGCCTGATTTAATCAATTTGCAATGTATTTTAAGTGTCTAAAATGTCACTTTTCATGCCTATAGTGCTTAATTTCGATTTTTTTACCTATTGTAGGTGCCTAAATCATCACTTTTTTGTGCCTAACATAAAGCCGTGGTGTACTCCTTACGTAAGAAAGATCGCCTCGTGCACCCGAGTGCAGCTGCAAGAGAACCGCTGGCCTCGCTGTGTGCCCGGCGCCCCCGCCCCCGGCCCGCGCGCACGCGTGCTGCGCCTGCTCCGTGGCCGTGGACGCACGCGCGTGCTCCCCGCAATTAACAAGTTCGGGACGCGGCGTGTTGACGGCGGTCGCCTCGCCTCAGCGCGCCGCTCCATTCACGGCGGCGAGCAGGCACGCCGCGGCGTGTCGCGGGGGAGGGGGCGGGGCCTATAGTGGTTCAGGATGAATGGAAGACACGTAATTCAGTGAAAACTCATTTATTCTATTGTATTATTTTTTTCAATCATTTGGTCGTCTGTTGACTACCTCAAATAGTTACTTCTCATGGTTTCTAGATTTCCAGCCCCCGTACGTTGCAGTAGTTTCTTATTAACACCTCAGCATTTAATATTTCCTCAAAATGAAACCATTTTGTATTAGTACGATAACTAAAAATAGTTTGATAGATCGGTGTACGATAATTACTGAGGTGAAAACTGAGAAGAAAACAATCGTTTTCTTAAAATTTTATGTTCTTAATTTTTATGGACTACAACTTTTCAACTGTAATTTTGATGCATGATTCGGTTCAACAACCGCTAAAACATAAAAAAACATCACTTGTTTAAAATTTAATAAAACACAACTGAATCGATTTTCCCATTTTCAACTTTGAAATTTTGATATTTCAATTAAGACACCCCAAGAAATCTTCAAATCCACATTGAAACCGTATACCAATGTAAAATATTACTTGGCCCGCGTATTTCTTTTCATTTCTTTTTCTTCTTACAATCGATATTTCGGAAATGCGATTTTCAGTAGAAAATATTTTCATACATTTTTGAAACATAGAAACTCGAATATATGTAACAATATCAGTCAGTATATGTTTAATTAACTTTCTATTTTTTAATCACTGTTGGATTATCCATTTAAATTATAAAATTTCAATATCACATTCAAATTTACCGACTCCAGAAATCGAGTACACATTACTTACGTTCAGGGGAGATATTTCTACTTTGCTCTAGTCCTACATCTTTGGAAGACGCGGCTTAACGGGGTAAGGCTAGTGTAATGGAGTGGCAACGCTGCTATCAGCTGGGATGAACTTGCTTCACTGTGGTTGGCAAACAAATTTGGGAGAGGTTGGGATAGCCTACCGCTGGATATCCCGGCCAGCCCGCCGTCTCATCGCACTGCCAGAAGACGCACCCTACCCGCAAGCCCAAAACAGAAGGCAAAATACTCGAGGCGGACGGGACGGTACGCGGAAATTCCGGCCAAGTGGAAAGAGCGTTCGTCCCGTTGTTTCAACGGATGGCAACATTACAGTGTAGATACAGTGAGTAGTGCATTCCTTTGCGCCGTCGATTTCTCTATCATATATTCCGTTGTCAGGGGCGTTCAAACTTGTATGCTGAAAACCAGCAGGCTCCCATTAACCAAAAATAACATACTCTAAAATTCCTGTAATGCCTTCAACTTCGATCATTGCTCATGGACTTTTGTGAGCTGCCCAACGACGTTATCAGGTCAAATATCAGCAGCCGTTCAGGTTGTGCTACTCGCTGTGTCTGTAGACAACACCAAAGCTAAGCGTGACGTAGCCAGTAACAGAGCAGGGGTTCCACGTGATGGCAAGGTACACAGCGAGCCAAGTGGAAGACTTCTGGAGGACTCGTGTTTGGAAACTACGCATTTTCACTCCAACCCTTCGCCCATACTAAAGCAAATCGTGATAAAGCGCGGGCGACGCCCATGCCATTCGAAGTCGGGTACGTGCTCACCATCAGTGAGGCGGTGTAATGACTAATAAGGAACAGCGGGTGTGCAGTAGGGAACACAGATGCACCTCTAGAGCTATACAACCTGGAAATAATTGTAAATAAATTGTACATACTTAATAGCGTGTGTCTGTGTACATATTTACCACGACGGCACACTAGGCATGGCGCGGGGGCGGCTGGCGGATGGTGACTGGCCGGGCGGGGGGGGGGAGGGGGCGGCGGCGGCGGCGGCGACGTGTCGAGCTTGAAAGCGTCGCCCGCACCGCGTGTCAGCCCACGTGCTGGAACGCGAGGCGACCGCAGCCGAGCCCGCGGGGGCCCAAGTGCCAATCGCTTGGACAAACCCAGGGACGGGCCTTTCTCCGCCCCGTTCCGCCACGTTCCGCCCCGCTCCGCGCCGCTCCGCCCCGCTCCGCCCCGCTCCCCCGCCTCCGCTCGTCTTCCATGTGCGCCGCCCCCGCGATCTCAGAGACTCCGAAGCGTCTCGCTTCTTCCTGGAGCCGCAGCCTGTCGACTCACCTGCAGTAGTCTGCTTGAAAATAGCGTGCAAGTTCGAATGCATTCAGAAATTTTCTCCGGGTTTCTATTTCAAGTATATCGTTCGTCAAATTTTGCAATGATAAGCATACAATTTAATTTTTGTAGTGTCGGTTGTTTCATGTGATAGTATTCAAAGAGAAATTACAGATATTTTCACAGTTCTAACATTTCAATGCAATTTTTGGAAACAGCTTTTCGCGGCCCCTGACCAATGTTTCTTAAACTGCTAGATATTGCGTTCGGGCTTGCGAGCGGTCAAGTGGGTAACGGTAGCAGGAGGGTAGTGAATTTGTACCTAATGAGGTAGATTGCCATCAAACTACCTGCTGCAGGAAGTTTGGAGATCGAGAAACTGAGGGATAGTAAAGCCAATGGACGGAAACGTTTCTGGATGGGAAATTTATAGGACAGGACCACTGGAGCAGAGTTGTCTGCACGGGAGTTGCGCAGTAGGCAGGGCAACGACGAAAATGGAGCTCGATAGGAGGCGATAACTGTCACGGGAGGAATGACACATGTGGAGTACGCAAGGGACGGTGTCTAAGGCGACGCGGCCAGTGGGATCAGGCGGCCAGGGCGCACGGCGCGGCCGCGGCTGCTGCGGTGGCGGCGCGGCGGTGCGGCGGGAGGGAAGAAACAACTCCAGCGGCGTGTCGGCGTCTGCGCTGTGTCCTTAGGGAAACACTAGGGCGGCTGCCAGGTTTCCAAATATGTGAGGGTCGTAACGGAGGACAAGACAGGGGTTGCGTGTTAATTGGCAGTAATCCGAGGAAAGTTTTCCACTTAGGTGGGCTGGTGACACTGGCGACACCGCCGCGCCGGCCCCGGGGCGGGCCGCGCCGTGGTGCGGCTCGGCGTCGCGTCGCGTTACGTTGGCAAAAGTGGGCGCTGGAAAGAGCCCCTCGGGACGCCCCGTGCTCGTAAAAGGGCATACCCGAATACTCGGCGCTCTCGGCGGGGCCAAGACGCGGACGGACAGACGGTTCGATTAAACGCTCGACAGCGATCAGGCGACGTCGGACTTCGTTAACGGTCGTTAAATTCCCAACAAATCCCTAAAAATCCAAGTCCCGGAGTTAAGACTGCAGAGTTGTACAGAATGATTCTTTGAACAACTTAGTATCTGTCGAGCTCAGATGGCAGTTATTTTTAATGCTTTGGAGCGGAGTTTCTTTTCAGAAACACGTTTTCTTTTCTCGCACGTTAGAGCTTTTCACTGACAAGTTTTACTTATCTGATAATTTTACGCGAATAGAGTTCGTGAGATCGATTCAAAGAGTGAAGCTCTAAATGACTAAATTCAAGGTGTACACTAGTTGTCGCTGATATTCAACGCAATATATCAACAAGCATCTTTCGCGTCTCTCTGTAAATCCCTTTCCGGCTTCTTGGAAGTCATTTTTCAAATGGGTTTTCTCTTTGACGCTTGAATTACTTCATTCGAAAATCGCTATTACGAATGTTTTGGAGCAACATTCATTTAAAATAGGAAAAGTTGATGAAAATGTGAAATATCAAAGAGAAAATATGAAATTGATCGCATTACAAATAATTGAAGGGAACAAAGAAAACACGACAAATATATTTAAAATAGAAATGCAGAAACCTTGAATAATAAGAATCATTTGTCTGGGAATTATAGCTTTGAAACAATTGCCCATTTTACATGTTACCTATAATTTGCTGATTGTACCAAACAATTTTCAACAATATTTTATTTGACAACACCACTTGAATATTTTTGTAAGAATTGTCAAGCAAAATGGTCGATAAAATTAAAAGAACGAGAAGAGCAGATAGGGGATCATCCGGCGAGTGTCCTTGGCGGCGGCGCTGCCGGTGGCGCTGTGGCTGACGGATATACGGCGCAGCGACGGTGGCCGCTGGGTCTGCGGCGGGAGGCGTTTCAGGGAAATATTTGGAAACCGGGATGTAAAAAGGCGGAACGCGACCTGCCTGGGCGTGCTGCAGCAGCTTGCGCACCCGTCTCCACAGAAGCTCCCAACCGCCTCAGGCGAACGCTTCTGCGCTCTTCTGTGCTACCTACAAGCCTCGAATTCTTATACCGGCAAAGGTGGCTCAGGAAATCAATTGATATCACTGCACTGTTATTGACCGGAGGTCTTAGGGTTCGAGTCCAGACAGTGGCAGGATTTACACTCTAGCTACAAAGCTAGGTTGAATTCAGCCGCTGTCTGGAGGAGAATTCTAGCGGCAGGCTGCTCTGATAGGTAATTTTCCGTCGTCTCTCCGTTCAACAGTAGGCGAATGACGGAGTCGTACCCTAACAAGCGGGCCACGAACCGTGCACGATCTTTCCATTCCCTTCCTTCTCCTATACTCACACCTTACTAACACACATATTTACATGCACTACTTTACCACACCTGCCAAGAACTTAAAGTCTGTCTCCCCTGGAGCGGTGCCACGCTGGTGGGAGACACCCGGTCGGAGAATATCCCCATCGAGTGGGAGAAGGTCATCGTCAACTCCCTACATTCACTACACTAATGACACCTTAGCAGTTGACACGCCCAGAATCACTAATCAATCAAACAAAACCTCGAATTCTTGTATCGTCTGCGCACGTTATACATTTCAAAATGTTCAAAGCGATATTCACTAGCAGCGTTATTGTTCCTTAGGACATCTACCTGAGCATTGCTGCGATCAAATTTCTCAAGAATTTTTTCCTTCATACGAAGCACTGTAACCTAAAAGAAGGTATGACCGGTATGTGACTTGAGAATCATACAAATTCAAGATTCCTTCGTGTAAGTTTCTTTCTTGTAGGTTTATGGTAGCACTCAAAATTATTACTCTCATAATTATTATTGTTATAAACACCTCATATAGGAATATAATAGGAATAATTCTCACTTTGTCAGCAGTCAATTGTTGGAGGATAGACTCTGAGTGATCCAAATACTTACTTTTCTTTTCTGTGTATTTCAACTGAAGCCAAATTCCTCAAGGTAAAGAATCAGTTCAAAATATATAAGATGTTCCAATACATACTGATAAAGCTATTAAGTAAGCCCGCAAGTAAACCAGACATTGTTCTACAGGAGGAAGGAAAGCATTCATCACTGATATTACACACACTGCAGATCACATCAATAAAACAGAACCCGATAAAATTTCAAAATATATTCCTTTCTCAATAGAATGCAAAGAAATATACAAACTTGAGTCTGTTGAGATTATGCCAATTGTAAAAACAGCAACTGTAAACATACAAACTGTAACAGAAAAATTAGGTATTTCTCCTCCCTAAATTAGACTATTCTGAAAGCTCAAAAACTGGTCATTCTTCACACATGTCGAATTGTCCGCACGGTAATAAATATGTAAAACGAGGAATGTGATTTGTCTACAGACTCTCTAAACTTTGAACGCCGGATGAGGAAACCCCGAGAAAAAATATAATAATAATAATGAAAATAATAGTATTGTTATTATTATTATTATTATTATTATTATTATTATTATTATTATTATTATTATTAATAATAATGATAATAAATGAGAAATAAATACATTTCTTGGTAGTTCACTCTTGAATGTCTGCATTATTGTAATTGTTGCATCGTTGCACAATTGCATTTTTTATATGCAAGACTGACCACGCACCATCTTATATTATGAAAAACACTACATATGTCAAAAAATAAATGTTTTTATTCCCTTGCAGTATTACAGTAAAGAACTTTTCCAGTAATCTATTCAAAAATTCCGTTGGTGCCTCCTTTTCATTGTATTCGATAAATTGTCTGGCTTGCATTTAAGTTTCATTCAGAGAACTTTTTCCTTCCTCTCTCACACTTTCGCTCTCTAAAATACAATTTCAAAGCGCATTGTGTAAGAGGACCTGTTCTTTAGTAGTTTACTCTTGCTTTCCTGATGGCAATGTACGCACGTCGTTTCTCTTTCTTGTCAGTGAGTCCATTGTACCTGTGTAACTAAGAACGCCTTTCCCTTCAAGAAGCACAGATGTTGACTTTTTATTTTATGTAAGGGTTTATTGTATATTTTCTCTTTCAAAATTGCAGATATTTCTTTTCCATCATTTTTTATTAACATAAAACTGATGCAGAATAAAGTAGCAATTACAAAAATAAACAAACGCCTTCTTCAACAAGAAAAGAAGTTCCTTTATCTTATTGAAGCATCGTTTCAATACTCTTTTCAATTTTCTGCTTTCTTAAAGGGGAAGACTTCCGAACGAAAGCTGAGAGAGTCTGTTTTAGATCACGTCATCGCTGGAGGGTGCCTCTGGTCCCCCAAAATCAACTTGGATCCCGATAGGAAGCGCAGCACGGCTAAACCAATAAAGAACTGTGAATGGGGGCTGGGCCCCAAGAAATCTCTCGGTGAATGGGAACGATCGCATTCTCCGAGGCGTGGAGCGCGTCGGTCCCCGAGGGAGGGAGGAAGCGGCGGAGGAGGAGGAGGTGGAGCACGTGAGAGTGGTGAGGGGTGGGGAAGGAGGGAAAGGAAGGGGAGGAGTTGGTGTGCGTGCGGCCGGCGCTGTCGCGTGAATGCGCATTGTCGGCCGCTCCCTCCCACACCGCGGCCCCGCACGCCAACACCTCTCTGCCTTCGGCCGGCGCGGTGTCCTTTGACAACTCAGCCTCCGCGAACGATCACGGAATCGAAAGTCAGTGAGCCCCATTCTCGTCTCTTCACAGAAGTACGATAATAATTGCCCATAATATCAAGCGACATTAATACAGTAATTCATTAAATGGCAGTCCAGTGGATTGTTTCCATTTCACGGATCTTAGCAATACAAATGGTATACGTGCACTGCGAATTTAATGAAGCAAAATTCCAAAATATGCAATACAGATTAAAGAATGAAGTACGAAGTACTAAAATCGAGTTAGGACTGGGAACTCCTTCAGTCAATATTAGATTTTTGAGTTAATGGAGCTTGATTATAGAAAGGATTGGCGTACAAGGTGTATTTACAATGTGGAAGCGACATTTCAAAGCGTTTTCTTTGCTCATATGCTATTAAAAATGAAACGAGCCTCTGAAGTCATATTTAGATAATCGCGAAAAAAGTTCAATAGGAAAATTCCTTTGTCCCTCAGCTGACAAATGGACAGTGACACGTTTACATTCTAAGCGTGTGGCATTTAATTTAATTCCAAGTGCCATACGTGAATTTTCAGTTAGGAGAATTGGGAGTTCATATTCAAATTTCTTGACCTTTAGTGTCAAGTTAGGAGATTATTAATGTCGTTGCGGTAGATTGAACCCAGAAAAAGAACATGTACAATAATCTCGATTTGAAATGATCAAAGAAGTACAGATACGGCTATTAATATAATATATTAGTGTGTTGATTCATTGTGGTTTTCTCGCTTCAAAATTTACATTTTTTAAAAATATTAATTTACTAACAATGTGTATTTAAACGGGGATATGTAGTCTTTCTTGGTAATATAATTTACAAAACAAATTTTAATTTTTTTCTTTTTCATTTTAAATATCTTCGTATAAAAATGAAACGAAATATAGTGATTGAAATAGCTTGTCTCTTAGAAAAGTTTCTACTTTTTCTTTGTAGAATATTTTGTCAAATATATTTCTATAACTTTGATACATTTCAAATATTAATTTTAAAATTACCAAAAGTTTTTGGAAACTGATAAATCTAACAGGATGTCAAAAAATACATAATGTGTACTTTTATACTCGTGTTATAACAGACATTTGTTGCAACTATGTTATAAAAAATACTCCACATTTCCAGAAATACCGAAATATCTTCCAGGTTTATTTTCTGAATCGTCTTCGTTGGAGGTCTATATACGCCTGCTGTCTTTGTGTGAACTCTGAAGAAGATAGTCGTGCCAGCTGCGCCTCTGCGACCGGTCGATCAGAAAGACATCTGCTCTCGTCTGAGAACTCGATATTCTTTGATCGTCGCGCCTCTTTTGGTTGGCTGCGCCTTTTGCGACGCGGCGCTCGTTATTTGGCTTTTGTACCTTCGACGACACGAATGCTCGCCATTTCGGAATTCGATTTGACGGCTTTAGCAAGTGATTGTTCGGTCCCCCGCGGGCGGATTCTGTACGCCATTGTTCAGGTGCCTCCACTATTCGGGGCGGCCTGAGATTGGAGAATTGTTCAACGTAAAGGGATCTACGATTTTCGTACATCTTTCTACGGAATCGAAAATCAATTTACAGACTTCAATATTCCTTTGTCGAGGGAATAACTAATGTATTATGGATTTTGTGTAAGCAATTTGGTCCATTTTTACTTCCATTGTGCACAGTTTACATTAATAATACATGGTGCGAGGTGCACGGGACGTACTCTGAATTTGGATTAGACATTATTTCGTTGTCGCTGTTATGATTTGGAATGGCGATTGTTGTGTTCCCTCGATCACATGTTCAAGCACATTAGAAGCAAATAGTCAAAGAAGAAGCGAAGAAGTGAGGAAACTAGTAAGACTCCAATACAGCACATCATTTTTCGTATTATTTGTATCGGTGAAGTAAAATTAAAATATTTTTATCGCACCATACATACTACTAATATTTCAATCATCTTTTGCAATACTCTTTGCCATTGTCTTTCTTGAATTCTGTTGCTTGAAGCATTTTAGTGTTTTTAATACACCACATTCTTGGCTCATTTATATTTGAAAACTTTTGAGATATCAATATGTTATTATTTGAAGCTTTTGTGTCCACAGACACATTAAATTATCCAATACAACTGGAATGTAAATATTGTCGACGCGCAAGTGGTTCAAAAACTAAACGAATAATTATTGGAAATACTTCAGTGTTAATAAAACGCTCCTAATATTGAGAAAATTGGTTTAACCTCAAAACTCGATATTCAATATTGAATGAGTAGGAGAAATTAAATAAGTGAAATGTTTGTAATATTAAAGGATTTTTAATGAAAAGTCAATCAAGAAATTTCAAGGGAAAATTTGTGTCGGTTACAATCAAAACCAAATTAAAATTTTTGCTCAAGCTTCAACTAAAATATCGCTTACAACTAAAAAAATTCAAATTCTCGGGGTCTGAAGTTGAGTCAGATTGATTACAAAATAACTGCTTTTGAGAATTACCATGTATAATTTTGATGCATTTTGCAGAATTACAAAAAAAATTGACTTCGTACACGAGAAGTTAAAAATGAATTCCAGCGAACTTGTCAATTATTAGTCGAAAACATTGTAGCAAATATTTTTTTTTCAAATAGTGACCGTATAAAATGTATATCTATTTTTTTGCCGAGTACAAGAGTGACGATAAATCGAAAATAAACCTTAAAGGGCAATGTTAGCTGGAAGGTTTTAGTCTGCAACATAAGCAAAAACATAAATGAAGTTGTTTGATAAATATAAACATTTAAAGCATAAAATTATCTACATTTTTATTTAATATATTATTTTTTTTACTCTTAAAGCTTCCTGGACAGAAGTAGTAAATCTCCTCCATAAAGTCATCTCATGATTGCATTCTTTGAGTCACTTGAACTCGCAGATGTCAATGCAAGAACGAACGTTAAGTTGAGTCTAGTATATCCTGGAGCTGGAGCATTGCTGGGACAGAGTGTGTGAGAAAATTCAACGAATGGCAGGTCATCTCCGACTGCCTGCTGCTGGGCGCGCCGGCCTGCAAGCACTGCTGCATTGCGGCCACATAAGCTTTGAACATACGCACACGAGTGCGTAAGCACTGAATACGCGTTTACGACCTATGCTGGATAAGGGCCCCGATATTTAAAACCATGTATTCGTTCATAAACGTGTAAAAAAATGTTTAATTATTTAAACGACGATAGGGAAATACTTAATTGACGATCATGAAGTTTTTAAAAATATTGCTGCACAAATGTTGACAAAATTATTTTAAATTATGTTTACATTGCACGAGACTATAGATTTTTTAATATTAAATTTTTAAATTGTGAAGGTAATAGTTTTAATTTCATATTCATTTTATTAACCCAAGTTCAATATTTCAGTATTATTAGGGGGTTCACAGTTTGGTCGTGCTAAGGACCCGTAAGTTATCAACCCGGCCCTGAGCCTGCCCGCTGCGAGCGTGGCATTGATGCGCCATCCCCCGCTTGGGGCGTCGCCGTCGCCCCGCCCGGCCGCGCCGTGTTTGTGTGCACGCTGGGAGTGCGGCGGTGGCATCCGCAACGGCAGATGGGCTAACGAACGTGTCGGCCCCCGTTCATATCTTTATAGCCGGCAGCGGCAGCGGCGACGACTCCGCCGGCTGCAGGGGCGACGGCGGTTCCGTCGCCGACGATCCGCATCCGGCAGCTTTCTCAACACTTCTTTATGCCGGCAGGCGCCCGTAATGTCAATACGCGTCCCCGGCCAGGTCGGGCCTCTCGTCCGGACGCGCGGCGGGACGCGAGCGGGCGGGGCGAGGTGGGGGGCGGGGGCGGGGTGCGAGGGGGAGGGGGGCGGGCGGGAGCGAGGACGACGGGGTGCGTGGCGCGGCGGGGGCGCGCGCTGGCGGGGCAAGGGGCACGTAACGAGGAGGACACGACCGCCCGGCGCGCGGCGGCGGTGGCGGCGGCGGCGGCGGCGGCGACGGTGGTGGCGGCGCCGCCGGACACCCAGGCCGCGAGGCAGGAATGCCATCTTAAACAACGGCGATAGCATCTGCGCTATCGGAAGGCGGCAGAGGGGGGACGACCTCCTCGCGGAGATAAATCCTCGGGGGTCGTCCGCCCGCCCACCTGCCCGCCGCTCCAAAGGACCTTTGGGGAGGCTTTTCCTGCAGCCGCCGCGCGCGCCCGCCGCGAATCCCGCGTGAGCTGCCCCTGTCGCCTAATCAGCGAAATGAGCTTGTCTCCGGGACACCGGTGTAGAGTTGAGTTCCCCGCCCCTCCCCCCACCCTTTAGCGCAGATGCGTATCTCCTCCGGGAAATGTTTCAATTTATTTGTGACCCCGGCGGAGCCATTGGGTGAAATATACGTCGGATGAGGACACATCCTTCTTGTCCGCCTCGCTGGCGCGGGCTACCGGCAGGCGGCATGCGGCGGCGCGCCGCGCATGGCAAGACGGGCCAGGTAGTGCGCTGGGCCCTAAACAGCGAGCTGCTGAGGGAGTCAGAATCCTCGGTAACGGTACTTTGTTTCCTCTCAGTTAACTCACTTGTATAAATTAAGGAATACAAGTATTCGAGAGACTAGAATGTATTGTAGTATTCTGAATATAGATTGATCGTAGAATATTGGTAATTTGACGAATATTTAAATACCTGACCAAATTCGAAGAATATTTATATCAAAATTTAATATAGCATGTGGCTGTATTAGGCGTGATCAATCTATATTACTACATTCAATAATGTGATCGGGAAATTTTGCCCTTTGTTGGAGGAAAGACGAAATCGACCAATAGTTTGTAATCTGAAGATTTTTTGTCGTTAAAAGTTTTAATCAAGAACTAGTGGAAGTAATCTGATAAAAAAGAAGCAAAATATGTTTCATTAGCTAAATTTTGACCTGTTCTTAAAATAATGCCGTTATAAAACCCTATTAAAAAGTAACCTGGTAACATCATGGCTATCTATGTTATTCAAAGTATAAACGTCTGCAGGGTGTAGTCAATTTGCTGATTTTTTATTCGTAAAGAGAAAACTTGGTGAGTTCTCTGCAGTGTGATTGGGGCTGCTCATGCACCAGTTTGTCTGCCCTCGCGAGTGCCGCTCCGCTTGGGTGCCTGCCGCCGGCCGCTGCCTCAGCGTGCGAAGCTATTCCACATGATTTATGACGCACTGCACGTACAGGATGGGTGTGGCGGTATTGCTCTCGGTCCCACAGGGAACATGTAATATAGTAACAAAACCTTGATAATAATCTGTATCTGTGGTTTCAGTAACGGCTCGTCCAATATCGACGGGCAACATGATGGTTTTAAAATTGACACGGTAACACAGTTTCCTCCCCTTCACTGTAGATAACGGCATGAAAAATTGTTTCCCCTAAAAATTGCTATTGTGTTTGGAAGTTAATTTCAAATAACCACGTCCTTCTGCTCCAATGACTTCACTATGTTGCTTAAAAATGGGATTACATTTTTTGTTGCTTTTTACTGTAATAGTAATAACAAGTGGTCCGCAATAGCACAAATGCTGCTGTACAAAACAAGACAAAATCGTTTTCCAAAATGTAACCAAGAGTATTAAAAAGTTGCTGTTCCATTTCTCAACACGTAAATAGTAAGTATTTAACCCTCCAAGGACGAGCGTGACGAAAACAACACAGTAAACATATCTGAAATTGTCAGTCCCAACTCCTCATGCTGACATTTTTTGACTGTCGCAAAGTTGTGACTGGTCTCAGTGAGTTTCCGAGAATTAGTTCGTTTGTTGTATATCATTTGGAAGTTAGTTTTGTCTCCACCAGTCTCATTTCAAAATTGATTACGCCGTCCATTTCACCCTGAAATTTAGTAAGTAGAATTCTAAGTATAAATATTGTTTCGTTTACGCTGAAATTCTGCTATATTGATTAAAAATAGTTTACAATGTACTGGGAAGTAAAGTTGAAGAAAATATTTTTTTAATTATTAATATAAGTTTTTTACAAAATTCTATGTTTTTATACTCTCAATGCCTGTGATACCTAACGCAATTGAAGTATAAATAATGTAAAATAGTTTCAGATTTCCATTCTAAAGTCTTGAAACTACTTCTGAAGTAATTTTATATCGTACTTTCACTTTTTACTTTCTCGTATAGTACTTATTGAAGCTAAGTTTAAGTGTTATTCATAATAATCACAGTTAGTGGAAACAGAAGTACGTTTCTTATTTATTGACAACAAGGTTCAGTATTTTTCAGTGTTTCCCAAATACAAGTACATTTTCATATAATTGCAAAATATTTTTGTGAAGTTTAGAAAAACGGACAACAATGTGATTTATTATGTGAATTTATGTGTGTCCTTAATAAAGTATTGCATTTATAATAAGTATTGGACATTGATTATCCCATCATATTCAAGAATCGAAAACGTATGTGCTACTCACTTTAATTTCATCTTTGTGGTTATAACTAATTACAAGCGAATTAGTTCTCTTATACCTGTAACATACAGCGTTGCACAAGAGTTAGATCTATAATATAATACTGCATTCACTTGATGAGATACACGGCGTCTGGCCGACAATTGGTGGAGCTTTGAATTTCAGGCTCACGACTCCCTGAAGAAGTGCGCGTCAGCCGCAATGCAGGGCAGGTGGGCGTCGGCCACGGTGATCTCGTTAGCGAGATGCGCCTACCGAATAGTAAATCCCACTTTCTCTCCGAATGCATGTAGTATATAAGCCACATATTCCCTAGAAGCAACTATAATTCTATTCGATTGTTAGGAAACGAAGTGAACCAATAACCATTACGCTAGCTAATGGGTTTGCGCATGGCAGAAGGAAATACGATAATTCTATTCGCTCGTTAGAACAATACGAGCACGTCTGTCTGTCCGAAAGGCAGACCGACTGCAGGGCGCCTGCGGGGAGGGTGCGGGTAGCCTCTTGGTTGCAGCGAGAGCATTTGAACGTTCTCCAAGCTTTCACGCTCTGCTTCACACACAGTATGGCTACTTCGAACGCGAAAGCGGCGAGCAGTACTTAACGATTTTATAATACCGTTTTCAACTAACTTCGTGTTAAATATCTTGCATATTTTTCACTTTGCATGTAATTTGCTACAATTTTTTGCGGGTTCATTTATTGTGCATATATAACTTTTTTGATCTTCAATAAGAGGCATACCACAATAGTTTCCTTTTCAGTTTTTCAGCGATAATACCACTCTGTATGGGTGTCAGCACTCGACTAATCTGTTGAATCTTTTTAACTTCAATGTACTTTTATGTATATTTTTTCGTACATTTTCCTTGTTGCAAATATGAACCTTTTTTCTGAAGAATAAATACATATGAGTATACCCTTGAGTATATCATACAGTTTTCCCTGTTCTTTTAATTAAAAAGTAATTAAAGTATTTCACGAAAATGAAATGACAAATGAGTGACACCTTCCGATAAATTAAAACTATTTACTGTCAACATACTTTTTTTTAAATTCACACTAAAAATCCATGCGAAAATCTGCTTGCTTCTCGGAATCAATGTATACGTAAATGGTATGTTTTTTAACGTTCTATATGAAACGCTCCATTATGAAAAATTATTTTAAATATCTCTCTTTTGTGCGCATTTGAAAAACTAACATGCCATATTCTCTTTATTTGCAAAAATAACCTAAATGTAACATTTTGTGAATGAATTTGAAATGTTGAGAGTAATGTATGAATTTTCTGTTGATCTTATTCCCATAAATAAGAGGATGTTTTGACACACGATCCTCGATTTCTCTCATTTTCTTTGCACGTTCATTAAAACAATGCATTTGTGCTGATTGAAGTTTGCACTTTCCGCATATGTATTAACGGATTTTGGAACGTCTGTCTTTACTTACATTGAAATAATGCCAACTTTCACAGAAGCTTTTTTGTAATTCACGCATTCCTATGAGATTGGACGTGCTTCAAAATTGCATTCGTCCTCCCAACCTTATACTGGACGAAGGCCCAGAATGGAAAGTGCGAACATGAAGTATTGGACAGTCCAGTCCTTACGACATTATCCTAAAATTCAGAATTCATGATATATTTCGCAGATGACGTGCACATATTGACCTTTTTTTACATTTACATTCTGCTGCTTTTTATGTGATTGCATTTTATTTGCTCGTTTTATTGTTTTAAATCCTGGAAACACTTTCGAAATCTCGTTAATTCTCTCTATATTGTTTTCGTTACGACGACCTCTTTCCATCTTAGTATCAATTCACCTGTCTCTCATACTGTTTCTATCTATCTCCGTTTATAGCTTTGTTTTAATCCGGCAATGCAACTGATTAGAATATCGCCCAAATTCCCACAAATTCTAATTCAATTTCCATAATAATAATAATAATAATAATAATAATAGTAATAATAATAATAATAATAATAATAATAATTGTTTTCCTTCAATTGATTGCACTTTCTTTTATTATATATACATTACATTTAAGAGCTACAGGTTGCTATGAAATCCAGAAAAGGAGTTAAAATCGAGAGCAGTATCCCACATCGAGACCAAAACTGTGCATTAGATCAGTGTCAGTAGTGGCCGTACAGCCCCCGATATTAGGACATCAACATAAGATGGCGGCCGGGCCAGAAGCGGTGGCAACAAAGGCACCATTGAAGGCAACAGACAACGTGCGGCCCTTATCGCCGGCGCTTCCTGGGTGCCCTGCACTGACGGGCCCCTCGGCGCTGCACGCATCCCAGCCACCGCGGTGCCGAGAGCCCAGGGACCAGCGGCGAAATCTCACGCGAGTTTCCTGCTCTCGCACCCCTTGTTAAAAAGGAAAAAAATATTTGCACACCAGAGGCGGGTATCCTCTGACACCCTCTCCCTTCCTGCATGAGGTTTGGGATGGATTCACCGTGGACACGGCTTATTGTTTTAGCTTTTTTTAAAAATTTATTTCTTCTCGTTCGCCATACTTGTCTTTCGAGGAGGTTAGATTATGCATTACATAGTTTTTTGACTTTTTGGGAATGGCCATCCATAAGTAGTGGTTTTTATTACTCGGAAGAACGTAAAACATTGTACTAAAGAAAACGAGGCGAGGATGAAGACTGTTTCAGTTTGATCTATTGACAGTTATGGGGATTACGGTGGTTTGAATCGGTCTTTGGGATACCTGGATTTAATACGTGGGTATGCAGCATTGTGACCTTGGCTGAAGATGAAGGAGCATGGGGAAGTGTGAAGGTTTTGCTAAAAATTTGGGGCTACTTGTTTAATGTGGTCGCTTAATGAAGGCACTTTCAATTCTCTACGAATTTTGGTGTTTGGAATTAACCAGGGCGCGTTTAAAGTTCTTCTTAAAAATATATTTTGAATGGCTGTTACTTTTTGGAGATTGCTAGTTGCAGCACATCCCCAAACTGGACATGCATAAGTCATGGTTGGTAGAATTAAGGATTTAAATAGTAGCAATAGGCATTCGACTTTCAATGAAGAATGTGCATTGATTAGAGAGAATAGTTTTGATATGTTTGCAGATACGTGGTTGGCTATTGCATTTATGTGTGGTTTCTAAGTTAATCTTTTGTCAAGCAACACTCCTAAGGAGGTCCATGGAATATATGTATTGTGATGATTTAATTTAGCATGATTTTTGGGGCGGCGTATTGTGAAGATTTTTGCTTGACATTTTAACGGGTTTATTTTGATTCTCTATTTTTGAGTCCAGTTAACATACTCGTTTAGTGTGTTTTGAATATAGTCTTTGGCTACGCAATGTTGCTGTGCGTTGCGAAGAGGGCGACATCATCTGCGCTAACTTGGAGTCACCCTCAGTGGGGATATCGTAGCTAAAAATGTTGAACAGAATGGGAGAGAGTGCCGATCCTTGTGGCACTCCTGCATCAATGGTGCGCGGGTAAGAGGTTGAAGAGTTGATTTTTACAGTAAACGATCTGTAAGTGAGAAAACTTTCGATAACCTTTTGTAAATTTTCCGGGACTCTTAGTTTTCGCATTTTATAAATTAGGCCCGAGGGCAGACTCTGTCGTACGCCTGACTTGCATCCAGAAATACTGATGCTGTATGTTTCTTTAGTTGATAGCCTTGTGCTATTTCTTCAGTCAGTCGTAGTAATTGGTGCGTTGTTCAGTGACTGGTCCTGAACCCGAATTGAATCGATGGAATAGCGTTGGTGAAATTGAGGAATTTAATAAGTATAGAGAGTATTAGTCTTTCAAAAATTTTAGGTATGGTGGGCAATAGACTAATAGGTCTGTGGCTTTCAACATATCTCAGCTCTTTTCCAGCTTTACAGAAAGGAATTATTACAGGTTTTTTCCACGCTGCAGGAAAATAGTGAAGCCTTAAAACCGCGTTCAATATTGTCGTCAAGGCTGCAATGTTCAACATTTTCATCCACAATGCCTGTTCAACATTTTCATCCGCACGGTATTTATGCCGTCGATTCCAGGTGCTTTCTTAATTTTCATATTTTAGCTTTAAAAATTGAGAAACAAATTACACTGAACAGAAGAACTTCTTAATTTAAAACAAAATGTTGAAGTTCATCCATTCCTCGCTGAAAGTTCATCTCTAGCGTGTATGCCTAACTCGCAGATTTATTTTCCATTCCTTCCCATTGATGCAGCTTCTAAGAAAGTCGCCAGGTAATTTGGTTCACACTCACATAAATGTGTTTTATGATCATTTACCATCCACCTAGCTTTTAGCGAAAGAAAATTCTACGTAAATCCTATGACGAAACTTTTCTCTCATCATAAACCTCAGTGTAAACTGACAATAACAGAATTTCACCACAAATATGTGGAGATCAGGACAAGGATTTCCCCTTCATTCTTCACGGAATGTAAAAGCTTTTAACAAGATTCCAGGGTCGCAGGCGTGGAGAACTGGGATTTTTGCGAGGAGTCGTTCGTTACATGCTTGACAAGGAGCGGAAATGCCGAAGTGAAAGAAAGGGGCGTTTTCACAGGCGCCGCTTTCTAGACAGCGTCTGGACCAAGGTGCACGTCTTCAGCATCGACCATGAATCTAAAATAGAAACCGGCATGCAGAGTGCCCGAGGGTGCCACACCCACCCGACCATCACCACCACAATAACAGCCGCCGCCCTCTTTCAACCTGCAACGCCTTATTCTCTCGGCCTCCTGCTCGACTGCGCAAAGAAAGGAAAATTATATTTTTCACCAAGGACGTTGTGAGTTTCTTTCCGCCTTTATAACAACGGAACCGATTTACGCATTTGATGATTGAAGAGCGAACTATTTCCAGCGTGGTAGTGATTTAGACTGTATGAAGTTTTTGATTTATATGGTAGACACTAACAACGAATTTGCGAGTAAAAACCAATATTAATACTTAGGTTTTATCCGTGTGACTGTGCGAATAATGTCTAGATAGCAGTCTACCCATTTTGACCGATTTTCATTTCGCAGGTGTTTTTGGATTGGTTTTCATCTCACTTCAGTGACACTGGACAAATTCATCTTGTACGCAATACATGTGGCAAACACTTTGATCCTAAATGCTTTTTACTTTTATCGTCTATTTTTTATTTCTTAACTAAACAATGGTTTCGTTACTTTATAATAAATAAAAATTAAAAGTTTTTGAAAAACACTTTCCTGACATCATTTCTCAAATGACTTTCCTAATTAGTGAAAATTAGTTCATGATATCCCCAAAAATGAGAGCAAAAATTGAATGTTAATAAATTCCTCATACCGTTCTCTCGCTATTATTATTATTATTATTATTATTATTATTATTATTATTATTATTATTATTATTATTATTATTAGTTTGCTGGTTCAATTAATCTATAATCTGGATAATTACCTAATTAGTTGAAATGATATAGATTTCTTATCGTGTACATCGCAAAAAGAACAAAAAAACAGTCGTTATGACACACCACTCACGAGCGTTTTTTGACCTTTTGTGTTGGTTCATCCATTTATTTCATGATGCAAAATTCGCATCTGCAATTGCCCATTTCGTGAAAGCAAGAGCTTGTTTCTCACGACTCTGGAGGTAGAGGAGCTCCGAGTCCCTTTCTGACGGAGGAGGGAACGGGAAAGATGATGACTGGCGGTTTTAATTTTCGCCTGTGCAAGTCTCAGTATTAAATGTTGAAGATGATAATGCAATTTGCTGTAACACATTTAATTTTTCAATTATTTATTCACAAGTTACGCAAGCAAAATATTTTATATCCAGTGAAATATTTGATGGTCTGGTTGACGCCAACTTATGAGACAAACGCATTGAAACTTTTTTCAGTAAATACGAAGCATTTTAAGATTGCTACTATGATTTAGAAAAGTGTAATTCAATTTAATAATTCAACTTAAATTCTATTTCAATTTAATATGTATAGGAGTTAGGAGAGAGATCAGGTCCCAGACCTCACGAAACTGTGCACAGGTTGCACTTCTCCTCACAGTATTTCACACAGTTTGTAAATGTGTGTTGACTTTCAATAAATAAAATCATTAAAATCAAAATCTGCGGATTAACCCAAATTATCTTTTCTTAAAGATGTCACTTCATCAGTGGACCAAAATGAAGCTCCTATTTGAAAATTGTGAAATATTTTAAAAGCATTGATCACGATATTTTACTTTTAAAATTATGGTCGTATTAAATTGGTATTACTCTAGATAGGTTATGTTCGTACCTTAAATCACGACTGAGAGTAGAAATACCGTACCAGAGAGAATGAAGGGACATAATTTATTTATATTTCCGAATCATTTCCAATTCCACATGGAGTCTCTGGGAGTCCGATTTCAGGCATATTTCGCTTCCTACTTTACCTAAGCGATATACACTTGTCGATTTCTTTGTTGATGATGCGAATGTTCATTGCAATAAACAAACAATGAATAGTATAATATCATATGTTGCAAATTAGTTTCGTAGGAACAAATTAACAGTAATCGAAAAGGAAAATATTGCAATGTAGTTTTCCTTTTTAAATAAACAACAATTGTAAATTACATTGAAAAGTGAACTACGTCCAATTTGATTGATATTAGGGTAACAACATTTTTGGGTCTCTCAATTCAGTCAAGCCTCAAATGGAACGTCCATTTTAATAAACTGAACACGAAATTTTCTTATGCTGTGTTAAGTTCATTATGCTGTGTTCAGAATTCTTTCAAATTCAGTTAGCCTTCATTCTGTTCGTTGTGTATGTTTCGCGAATGATCACTCCAGCTCGAGTCATGTCTCTTGAGTATCTGTGCAGGCTTTCCTGAGCGCGGTGGGGAATATACTTATTCAAAGAATCGTTCGCTGTGTACTCGCAGTTGTAAGTTGATTTCTTCACGAAGGGCACGATAAGAGAAAATAAATAAATTATGTGGCTGTTTTAGTTTGAAAATAATTTTTATTAGGTTTCTTTTCAATCAATTTTCTTATCAATTCTCGCTAAAAACGCTCGTATTCATAATTCAACTTATATGTATATGAGTTGGGTGAGGATATCAGAGCTCAAGGAACGGGCACAGATTGCATTCTTTCATAGTTTGCCATACGCAATTTTTAACTTTTTTAAATATAAATAACACAAGTTAGTAAATAATATTTAGAAATATAATCTTTTGAGTAGGTAAAGTAAATTACTGTTAGGGTTTAACGTTTAGAAATTTATCAAAAGAAGTCTGTAACAAAATATAATTAGCGAACACGTTTTTTTAGAGTGAAACCAAGTACACTATTTTGAAAAAAAAACTGTACACTATTTGTTGAAAAATTCTTCTTTATTGAAATCAGCTCTGGTTTCATAAACGTTAATATTTTCAACATTCACATGCCCGCAATTGGTACTACATTGTAGTAGTAGCGTTTTTAATTTTTACATTTCTGAAAACTAATTATTTATGTATTATGAAGGAGCAAAAATTCTCGTTTGTCTTTACCTCATGTTGACGTACTAATTGACGTTATTATAGGCTTTCCACAACATTATCACAGCGTCCTCACATTATCATAACGTAAGCACCAAGTCATCAACATCGTTATTCATCACGTTGACATCACAATTTCATCGCCTCATAATTATCTCCACATCTTCACGCCATCCTCCAAGAGACCCGTTATTATTCGGACATACACCACATCTTCCCCATCAATTGCTTGCGTCATCGTCACCGCGTCTTTCAGACGTCACCAATGGAATCTTCGCCATCAAGCGCCTCACCGTCGCCACTCATTCATCGTCCGTGGGTAGAGTAGAGCTGTCTCAATCTCCACTGCCCTCTGTCTGCCAGCCCAGTTCGCGCCGGCTCAGCAATCCGCTCGAACGCCGAGGCCTCGTGGCCCGTGGCACTTGCGGCACCGCCGGCACCGCCTTCCCCGTCTGTCTCGGGGTCTCCATCAGCGCCGCCGCCGCCGCCACCGCGCGCCGCGGCATCCTGATGAATGAGGCTGCGCGCGCTTTGCAACTGCCGCGCATTAATTCGGGAGAAAGCCCCGCTCGCGCGCGCACGTGTTCGCCGCTACTGCCGCCCCCCTAATGAGGCACAGAAGCAGCACGCCGGCACCCGTCCGCGTCCGCCTTCCCGCTCGCTCGCTCGCTCGCTCGCGCCTGCCGCCGCGCGCCGGACAGTGGATCACTATGAACGAGAAAAGAAGAAATAGAGACTCAGCTTTGTATTTACTTTATTTACTTCATTTAATTTTATTTATTTATTTATTTATTTATTTATTTATTTATTTATTTATTTATTTATTTATTTATTTATTTATTTATTTATTTATTTATTTATTTATTTATTTATTTAAATTTCGTTCATTTGTATTCGTTATGGATCCTTGAAGCCGATTAGCAGAAATGAACACGGATTTGATGCATAGATGAAACTCCACATGGTGTATTGGTACGAGCTGCAGTGAGTTAGGACACCGAAGTAAATCCCGAGTAAATGCCGCAAACAACATTCTTGCCCAGATATCACTTGAAGTTGCAGGGATTTTTATCCCGATACCTTGGTGACTGTAATCCGTAGGTCGCGGAGCCGTAGTGCCCTTTGAGATAATGTAGTCTGAGTGCGTTATTGTGGGGTTCATACGTTTTGAAAATCTGAATTGTGGATTCGAATATGAGGTCGAACTTCGGAAATTCAAATTACGTGCGCTGTTCAGTTAATATCTGCCAAAAAAATTGTACATTTTGGCAGTGCTGAATATTAACTTTTTAGTAAAATAATCGGAGATTTCGACATAATTATCGGATGCCTCAAATGTAACCCGTTTTAGAAATATTTAAGTTCGTCAATTTGCAATTTGAAAATGTATAAAGTACTGGAATTCCGTAATGCAAACATGTTAATAGTTCTAAAAACAATGTTTCAAAAGCACAATTAACTCATTGAGGTTTCTCGTTTTTTCTTCTTCCGAACCACTGCGCGGCTTAGACGAATGCATCAGTCCGCCCTTTGCGGCGTCTCCTCGCCACTCCCCCCGCACCACCCCCTCGCCAAGAAGCGTCCGCACGCTACGTGCTAATTGAGTTGACGTCTTTGTTAAGGCGCGAGGTGCTGGGCGAGGCTTAGCCTGCGGCGGGAACGTCGCGCATTAAGCTGATGGTTGGTATGGTGGTGGCGGCGGTGGTGGCGACAGTGGCTGGTGCTGTTTTATTTCGTATGTTACGGAATCGTTTAGTAATTTCACAGTAATTCAGACGTGGATGATCCCAACACCCCTAAATTTTTGTAAGCATATTTATCAATAAATTATAAAAGTTTTAATATGTGTAAAATCAGAATGGTATATTCTGAAAATAGTTATAAGAACAATAACATGAATATATACCAATTAATTATAAAATTTTGATCACATGTCAGCACATATGGAATATTTATTCGGAATTATCAGTTTAATTTTCGAGTTCATATGTCAAAGATTACTGTATTGAGCGGTTGGCGAATATTTGCCTACTTTCTGGGGGATCTCTGCCGCATGCAGGGCAATTTGTCGGTCCAATAAGTTTATACACGTATTCGAATTGTGTCTGTCATTATTTTGGCGCTGTTCATCTTGGTAACCATCTGAAGGGAATTAATCCATCAAATCAACAATAACTCAATAGACTTAATCAGTTTGACTTCCGCAGTTCATAACGTCGTGATATGCAAGTCGAAGCTCCTATTTCGTTCAGCTTTACCTCTCATTTTTCTATTTGCCTTTGATTGATGGAGCATTACAAGACGATCATTAATTATTATTGATGTTGCTCCTAACGTTCTATTTTGAAATGTGTTCCATTTGAATGGCGATTGTATTATTCGTGTCCTCGTCAACGAGGCCATCTAAACGGCTCCCTACAGAACGTATTTCACAAAACTCACACGGCATGTCGATATGGCACTCATTACCATACTAACGTAGACAGGCTTCAACAGGCCTCGTTGACTTCCCTGATCATGAGCACCCTGATTTATGCACACTTCAAGGCTTTCTAAGGAGGAAAGCGTGTGACACCAGAGATCGTTTCGGTAGGCGATTACAAAATGAAAGGGCCTATAGAAGTCACGCCAGAACGCTAGGCGCCTCTAATTATCGATTATTTATTATCCCTCGCGTAATAATATTCGTATCCTGAAGAAAATATCGGACGGGTTTACTACATTCGGCGAAAACGAGACGTAGACCGGCCGTCAGAGATTTCACTAAGGACGCAGGCATCGTCGAGTGGATCTAACGAACGTACTAAATCACGTACACCGTTAAACGACTTCCCCTACATGCGTCCAGCGATCACTATAAGCGTCGACTCAAACTAGCAATCAGAAATCGTGAGCGCGCCGGCCGCGGGCGGCGGGCGCGCGGCCGCGTGGGAGATCTGGCTCGGGCGAGCCTAGTTCGATCCCGGGAGGCCCCGCTGCGGACGGCGGGAGGCTCAGGCCGGCAAGGCGAAACTTTCCACACTAGCGGCAATGTGGTTGATTTTCATATAGTTACGTCGCGCACGGTTATAATTTTTTTAAGATGTTAAATTCACGTCACGTCTTTCATAATTGGGGACGAACGCTTTTCATCAACAGCTTGTTCCACGCATCTAGCGATTGTAATGGTCTACTAACTTTTACAAACTCGAATGCTCTATTAAATAAATTTACTTTTAAACAAATATGACAAATTTTGAACATCAATAACAGAAGTAAATAAAAATTAAATTAATAAAAACAGCTCGAAATAATTTTTTTAATTATTCTGTAGGGAAAGAAGTTCTACGAGCTAACAGATTGGTACGTAATAATATTTACCATATAATTTAGGATTCTGTGAATAGATCGTGATAACATAATATACAACTGCAGTTTAGGTATCAAAAATTGAATTACAGAACCATGGATTTTTTTTCTGCAACTCTGAATGTACTAACTAAATATGGCAACGCCTGTGCTCTGTCAAAGTGTTTTCAATATAAGTTCAACATCTCTTCGAAAAAGATAGCTGCTCAATATTTCCAAATATTACAGTTGCAACTAGTGTTTTCATCTCATAAAACTAAATACTTTAGATTATAAATATAGTACTCATTATCCGCGTTTTATAAGAATTACTAAGGTTGGAATTTTTTAAACATTTTAATTATGTTGAAAAATAGATTATTCTACACGAATTTTATCGCTGAGTGCAGATATGACATTAATAACTTCACATCACGTCAGGTTTTTCCACAATTAAGTTCATTTGAAATATTCGTGTATATACTAGTTTTACTGAATCAATGAATAACCGCTGTTGTTGTGTGTGGTGGTTTGTTGGTGAGAATGAATTAGTGAGAATGTGTTCTTGAGAATACTATGGGAATTCATTAATGAAAAAAGTCTTGACAATACACTGGTCTCAGAGAAAAATGGAACTAATTCGGCTCCTCGATGCCTATTCTACAAGAAAGTAGCATTCGTAGATAGATTCCTTGTTTTTGGTATCTACAACATCTAGCTTCTCAACTTGTTTCTGAAACAAAATTGGACATATCATTATGGTGAATTGAAACTCGCGTTTCCCATGAAACATTGTCAATCTTCTTCTTCTTTATTGTGGATGGAGTAGGTACTGGAATGTCATCCCTAGGGAAAGGATTTTGAGGTGCAAATTATGGTCGTAAAGGGGGTGGAAGGTTCTGAAAATACCTACAAAAAGGTACTGCTGAAACAACTCTATTAAAGTGTAAACCAGTTACATGAAATCAGTTTCCAGAATATACATGTAATTTTAAATCATTTTTATAGAGTTCGTAAGAGGGGATCAATAGTACTTTACCCAACACTGTAGTAGATAGAAAACTGTTAAACAAATGCCAGTGCTGACTGAACTTATTTTTCCTGCGATCGCGTAGTAGAACTTACTTCGCAGGCGCGTCAAATTACGACTGTACCTGCATTTGCTCGTGGGGAAATTTCCGTGCTCTTGCGGGCACAAGCAACTGCCCCTCACTCCCGTCTCCCTTCCCCTCCAAATCTACAAACGCTGCCAGTGCTCTTTTAGTATTGATGGCAACACAATGACAAAGATAAACATTTTCCTAAAGTCACAGACAAGTAGATTTCTGCATACCCATTTTAATGTTCTGATTTACCTGTCTGGGCAGCACTTTAAATCCTGTGGTAAAGGGTTCAATTGTTCCAACAACACTGTTGAAATTTAAATTTGACTTTACAGCTGCAGATTGGCCATTGTTTCTGGGATATAAATTACTGGTGGTTTACGTAAAAGATGCTTTAATATTTAATATTGTTGACTTCTGATTGAACGTGATTTAAAAAAGATGTCCAAGAAGAGAAAAAAATATTTTTTGCCCAATTGTTAAAAAAAAAACAGAAAAGAGTGCAGAAACATGTGCTGAAGCTTAAAAAAGGAGGGAAAAGGTGGCAAAAAAAGTAATCGCACGAAAAGGTGCAAAAGTGTGCAGTGTTTATTTCCCTTTATTTCATTCCCCCAAATACGTATATTAAACTATCTGCATGAAAACAGCTATATTTTCGAAAAGGTGCCGCACCTTAATATACTTTCCCTTGTCATCACCAAAGAATAGTGTTCGTATGGGAGAGAGTATATTTAGATACACAGTTTCTCATTTTCTTAGTGTATATTCACTGTGAAAAATTAACTGCAATATGGTATACTCGCGCCCGATGGCGTCACGTGCACTACGTTCTTGCCCGGATGCGTGAGACACGTATCCCTGGACTCGTAACCAGTTCTTTAACTAACACAACTGTGGAGTATTTCCTCTTTCTATACGCAAGATTCAGAACCAAAACAATGTAACGAATAATATCATATGCACTATTTAAACTCCCTATATTTTCGTAATCGAGATTTCACTACTACATGTCTATGCTAAGGAATAATCGAGGTTTTGTACCATTTTCAAGAAGCCATGGATACTAATCTCTGCAAGTGTGCTTTATCTGGATAGAGAAATACTCCTCAGTCCTGCGCCAAAAAGAAAAAAAAATGACCTTGGCGTGTGGCTTTCGTGTAGCGATTAGCGTATCGAACTGTTATACCCAAGTTCACGGGTTCAAATCCGTTCAAAGCCATGTCTTTAAGGAAGAAAAAGTCCTTCGTACGCCTGCCGTCGGTAGAGAAGTTAAGCCGTCTGTTTCATGTTGCAGATTTACTGCTTGTAAAAGATCAAGTCTAAAAGAAGCCCCTGAGCTAAATTGAAATCACCTGTTTCGTCATCCGACTTATCTTCTTTCTCTTCTAGATGACTAAAAGTGTGCCTACAGATCAGGCCTGATGCTTTGAGCCTCGCATCGTAAAATAAGGCATAATTGATTTATTTGATTGTTTGATTAATTATGGAATAGAGAGAAGGGCATGCGCACTGCAACCCGCAACACAAGCTACGCTGGAACATTTTACCGTCGTATAACTAGGAAACCATGCGTTCTAAGCCGATTAAATTGTGTTTCCAAGTTATTTTTCAAATGCCACAATCTTCAAAATGAGACCTTTTTTTTGACGTTCTTCACTTTCGAGAGTTTCCCAATCCCGTAGCACAATTTGTCAGTACAGTTAGGGGGTGGTTTCGACTACGATGCTATTTTCACTTTTGAAAACTATAATTTACAAAGAGCTGAATGATCGAACGTGTCCCGCTAGTGTATATTAATCTTGAACCTGTACCACATCATATTCAATGAAGAGTTCATTCCTAAGACAATTGAGGGAGAGTCGCGGCCAACAGCGGTCCAGAGGTGAGGTTCGGAATAGGGGAGGTTAGTGCGGGTCGGGTCGGAGTAGGGAAGCTCGGAACGAGGCTGGTAGGAGTGGAGTGAATCGGGTCGGGTCGGGTCGGGTCGGGTCGGGTCATGCGGGTCGGGTCGGGTCATGCGGGTCGGGTCGGGTCGAGTCGGGTCGGGATGGTTAGGAATGGGGCGGGGCGGGGCTGATGGAACCAAAGAGAAGCGAGTTAGTTTGGAGCGATGCAAGTCGGAGCGCAAGGGATGAGAGCGGGAGAGGTGAGTCCGGTTGGGGCGGGGCGGGGCGGGGCGGGGCGGGGCGGGGCGGGGCGGGGCGGGGCGAGCCGTAATGAGAAGAGTGGGTCGCAGCGGCGCGGGTTGGGAGTGGTATAGGATGACGTGAGGCGGAGCAGGTCGGTCAGAGCTGAGCGTGTTTGGTCGGAGAGGAGCGGGGAAGATTGGCACGGAACAGAAGGGGACAGGACGTGGAGAGGCGAGTCGGTGCAGAGCCGTCGTTGCGTGGGCGGGCAGACGTCATCGGCCTCGTGTTGCAGCGCGCGGGAGGACAATTGGCGGGCACAAAAACCATCGTGCTCCCCTTCCGCGTTTTCTTTGCGTTCTCCATTCCAAATGTCTTCCCGCAGCCCATTTGCTTTGTGGACGGTATTGACTCACCTGGGAACTCCACGCGCTCACAAAAGGAATTAACACTAAATATGTTTTTGTAAAGTTTCTATCAGCCTCTGGAGATCACGGCACAACAACTTGCATGGAAGTTGCCGATGGTATTTACAAACGGAATTTGAGGGGTTTTTGCAATAAAGCAGATTTATGACATGCGTTGCTCGTAACATGGTACTTCGAATTCCACATTTTGCGTCGAATAAGACATTAGAAACACTCTTTCTTAAAAATATTCGTTACTTTTTGAAATCGCCCTCGGCGCTCGTCAGGAAGTTGTATTTTAAAACAGCGGCACTTGTTTAAGCCCTTGGTTTCACGCAATATTCTTCAGACCGGTGCGTTTCCGCAAAAGTTGTTCGATCACACTATCAATATCCTGTGAATTCAGATATCTAATAAAATAAATGAAAAATGCTCCGAAAGAAATTATTTTAATTATATTGTTCAAAATGTCATATCAAATCTCACACACTAGCAAAGATGGGTCAGGGCATCAACTGATGTCACTGCAGTGCCTGTGACCGGGAGGTCATAAGGTTTGAGTTCCAACGGTGGTAGGAGTTTTGACACTAACTAGAACTAGATCGACTTCACCACCTGTGTGCGGGAAAATTCTAGCGGCTGGCTGCTCTGATAGGTAGTTTTTCGTGGTTTCTCCGATCAACATCAGACGAATGCCGGAGCAGTACCCATAGCAAATGAACCACGGAATGCGTGCGATCTTTCCTTCCTTTTCGTTGTCCTATTCTCACCCCTCTTTATTTACACCCCCCTCCACATACACACACAGTACTACATACACTATACTACAACACTTGTCGGAAGCTTAGAGCTTGTCCCGGCCTGGGTGGTGCTCCGCTGGTGGGAGATACCTGATTGAGGAAAAAGCCCACAAGCCGACGCAAGTCGGCGCCGGATCTCGCCATTCAACGGGGATAGATCCTCCACCCGCGAAAAAATGCACTTCACATACGATCTTAGCAGTGTCCGGAATCACTAATCAATGAAAAAGATCCCATTCTTACAAGAGGATTCTTCACGAGTAACATTAGAAATCGACACTAATAAACATTTTTACTTGTGAACCAACATTTTGAAAATATATTTTGCATGATCTTTTTCATGTTTTCATATTTGTTAAGAGTACTGTATTTTTTTATTCCGATAGATGAAAATCACTGCTACTTACTCTCGTGAACAACCCTCTCAATCTGGCGAAGGTAATATCTGTCGTCACCTTTGCAGCGGAGGCGCGCACCGCCGAGCCCCAAGCGGCCGTGCTGCGTGGCGCGGGCCTGCCTCCTCGCGCTTTGTATGCGGCGCGCGCGATCGGCGCGGGGTCGCGGCCGCGTTATTGGCCCACATCGTCGCCGTCGCGGCGCCGCCGCCGCCGCCGCCGCCGCCGCCGCCGACTCCGACGACATTGGGCGGCGATGGGCCGGGGCGCGCAGAGGCCGCGTGGGGCCGGGCGCTGATTATAGGGCGTGACCGCGGGCGTCTCCGCGGGGCTCGGTCGCTCTGGCGCGCGCGCCCGCGCCCGCTCGCGCTCGCGCGACACAACGCGCCCGCGGCCGCCCCGCGTTGAACCCGCGCCAATGGCAGCCGCCGCCGCCGTCGCTGCCGCCCTCGTCGCCGCTGCCGCCGCCGCATTTGGTGTTCCGCCGAAGCGACCAGTTTACAAAGAGCGCATTATAATAAGCGACGCTCGTCGGAGAAGCGATGCTATCCATTTCATTGTTTTTTCCGACGGGCGGCCCGCGGCGACCTGGCGCGCGCGAGCGACCGGCTCGGCTCGGCCCGACCCGGTAGGGCGCGGGGCGACGGGGGCGGGAGCGCGGACGCGGGACGTCTGACTCGAGACGGAAGGTGCACGTGGCAGAGGGGGCGGAGCATTAGATGGCGAAGATGGCCTAGTAAACAGGAGGCGGGTGGAATGTGGCCCGCGAACTGACAACGATTAAGACTAGAGAAAGGTGCATGAATCTGTGCGAATTTACGTAATTAAAAGTGTATTGACTTCTTTATGTACCTATGACTATGTGAATTTTATTTTCCCACAGCACAGTTTTTTTGCTTCTGTTCATTTTCTGCCACTAGATTTACATGAATATCATAAATGTTTTGATCATTTCAGCTCATTTAATGTTTTCTCATTCATGGTAATTAGGCAAGAAAGATGACAATGGGAAATTATCTTTTATATAAATATGATCATATAATTTATTAACAATTTAAAATTAAATATAAGAAACTTGTTGTTGATAGACTCTTTGGAATTTCATAGTTCTGTGTCGGTTGCTATAAGGGACCATTGACAAGTATTACTATTTTTGGATTTTCTTAATTTACCTCGTTTTTTGTAGGAGTAATGAAATTATCATTGTTGATTCTTGATGATTGGAGAGTGTATTGTTGATATCAGTAGAGCAGACGTAGGGGAACATGATCATTACGATGATGACGATATGATGTGGCAATCAAAAAAGCAGAAGAGACTTATGGAGGCAGATATAACTGGAAGATGTGCGTGAAGTCTAGAAGGCAATCGTGGCATATTTGTTAAAAGATAACTGATATTCACAAGAACAGTGACTATGAGCCTTTTTGAGAAACAAGTTACTCCTTTAAATTTGATTACTTGCTAAACCGTTAGAAACAAATCTACCTACACTTTTCTTAGTGTACTTATTTAGCGCTGTATTTACACTGCTTGATTAAAGTCTCTAGGAACCCTAAGCATAACCAAATCAACTGGCCTATATATATATATATATATATATATATATATATATATATATATATGAGAGAAAAATATATTTGGGACACTGTTTGTAAAAATATTTGGGGCCCCTGGTTAAGACGGGTCTCTGACGTGCTTAGCCTGCTTATGCATTAATCCATCCCCGGCAAACAGCTTTTCAGCTCATTAGTAACGTTAGTGTGATGAATGTTTCATCCCGGGGAGTGACCAAGTACCTTCCTCCATGGATGGGAATCTCCGGCGTTGTCCTACACGTCGGCTTGCGAGGAATTTCTTCCTCCTGGTATCTCTCCCAGAGGGGCACCCCATCTAGGACGTACTCCATGATGAAGTAAGAGTAATAAAAGCTTCTTCGTGGCACGTTTGTCAGGATACTCTGACTTTTGCCTTATATTCAACGGAGAAATGAAGGAAAACTGCCGATGGATTCTCGGCGAGAATTCTCCGCCACACAGCAGCTGAATTCGATGTAATCGAGTGTCGATAATCCACCACCATCTGGAGACCAAATTAGTGATTTACACTCAAGATCGTTGCAGATTCAGCGGCAATGCTGGCTCTGAGTTGAGGCAGCCGAGGCAGAATACGTTTTGTGAATTTATAAGCCATCAAGCAAAACTATTTTTAAATTTCTAATTAAGTTGACCTCTTCTTTCTATTTCATCTCTCGATGACTTTTAAAATATTATTCTCAACAATTTAAAACAAAATTAAATGAGTTGGCCCGGTGGCCGAGATCGTTAAGGCAGTAGTGTAGTAGTGATCGTGGACCGAAGGGTCGCGGGTTCGAGTCCCGCCTCGGGCATGGTTGTATTTGTGTTCGTCCTTTCACCCCTTATCATCACCATTTCGTTTCATCTTCATAGTTACCATACCGTTAACACCAATAGTGGTCGCTAATGACCTAAAATGTTGACGCGACCTTAAATAACCAATAAAACAAAATTAAATGAATATCCTCAAAACTGTGAGGAAGCGAAAGGACACTTTCAACAGACCCTTTCGTGGGTCAGGGTAATCACTGTTAGGGCACGGCACCACACCACGGTCCGGCGACTGAGACGCCAGAGGGCGGCGAACACCTAAGGGCGCGTGTCCACGAGAATTAAGGATCGGGGTTAATGCATGTAAAGTGTATTATAAACAAGGGCGGGAAGGAGGTGCCTGGAGGGCCGGGATGGCTCTGCCGTTCCCGTTACGCGCGAACAATAGCGAAGAACAATCGAGGGATAAAGCTCCCATCTCCGCCCCGCACACGTCGGCGCCCTCGTAACTCCCAGGCCACTAGGGCCACCGCCGGCGCCGCGTCCGCCCGCTTTTCTCTTGATGCGGAGAGTGTTAATTAATTTTCTCTCCACTCAAGTTCGTCATGTTCTCGCCGGCTGAGGTGGCTCTGAGCAATGACTGTTGCCGCTGCAGCATCTCTGGCAGCAGGTTTTAGGGTTGGAGTACTGACAGTGGACCATTTTCGATACTAACTCTTGAGCTACGTCGCATTCAGCTGTTGCTTCACCGAATAATTCTGGCGACTGGTTGCTCTGATCGGCAGTTTTCTGTGTTTTTTTCGATCGATACTTGGCAAATGACAGAAATATTCTAAAAAAAGGCCAACAGATCGTGCGCGAACTACCCTGCTTCCTTTTCCTTTCTCCAGTTACACTCTCTCTCTCTCTCTCTCTCTCTCTCTTTCTCACACACACACACATACATACATACATATGTATATATTCATGCACTACACCACCATATATATCGCAAGACAGACTAGTTGGGAGCTTAGGAATTATTCCTGGTTGCCCGATAAAGAAGCCTCCTCAAGGAAGAATACTCGCAAGGCGACGTGTAGATCGGCGTTGGATCTCACAGTCCAATGGGGGAGGAACATCGCCGGCTCCCAGCTCTAGAGTATACGTTATTCTTTAATAGGGCGTCGTCTGTAAAATACTGCAAACATGGCGAGTGAGAGAGTATTTAATATTTTCGGGTGCATCTACTACATTGGGGATTAGTCTCGTCGTACTATATTGATCGGACTAATCACGAAAGTAGTAGATGCATCCGAAATAATAAATACTCGATCACTCGTCATGTTTGCGCTCTTTTACAGACGACGCCCTCTTAGTGGAATGAATCGATATCGTGGTCTGACCGATCAGTAAATACTGATTAAACGAAATTTTGTAAAAGAAAATGTAAACAATTTCCGGAGTTGGTTTGATAGGAAAATGGCGCTGTAAAAATACAATTAAATCAAAGTGAGAAATGGTTACATCTAGAGAATAACCATCGTGTTAAACAACTTTTACTGTAAAAGTAGTACACACAAAATTGGTTTTAAGCCTAAGAAACGAATAAATTAGTGAATTGTCCTCGATACATGCTGTATATAATAATTATCCTCCCCAACCATGTTCCTCTTAAAAACAAAAACGATAAGTAAATGCGGCTACACACGTTCCAATATGTCGGGGCGTCCAGGCATAAGATTGAAAAAGGTGAATTTTATGCAGGATAGTTGTCCGCGCAACATTTTTGTCGGGTAGTTTGTTTAGTGATAACTATCCGATCTCCGATCCCTTCAGGATATATTGTGAAGTCTGTTGCAGTTGGGCCAATGTAATCATCACAGCCTTCAATTTTCCGAATATTTCTGTCGCACGCGCTCTAAGGTGGAGTTATGTGAGTCATCTGTTTGGTTGGTTCTAGTACTACTACTACGCGTGTACTCCATGTGTCGCATTTCCCATTGGCTTGTTCTGCATGTCCAGATTTTCTAAGGGTGTGGTTTACTAGGTAATTTTAAAGAAATGCTAAGACAATACTTCTGTTATAACTAATATTTGTATTTTTTGCTATAAAATAAGTAGACGTTAAAAAGAACGCAATTCTACTGATTATTCTGATACGTTTGATTCTGGAAAGTAATTAACATTCCACGTAAAGACGTATTCAATTTTATAGCTTTCTTTATGTATATAAATTCTAAGCTCCAATTATTTTCGTATGATTCATTATAATTTCAATTAATCAATCCATAAACGTGAAGAAAAGAAGTTAAGAAATGGTAAATAAAAGTATTTATCACATTAGAGAAGATTCTTTGAAACATAAATAAAAGTATGAGTTGGAAAACAAAGTGGAGCAAAAATACCAGAGTTCGCTTTCTTAGCATATCATGGCGCTAGAACAAAAGAAAGTATATATCTGAACTGAAAATAGAATCAGAGAGGAGCGAAATATACGTGATTTTTTCCTGAGGGGATGAGGAAGAATTACAGAATTTGTAGACCATGTCATTTTGTAGTATTTGAAAAAGCATGCAAAGCACATTTTTCAAAGCTGGCTCAATATGCAATTTTTAAGACGTCTGAAGTATCAAACTGTTTCAATAAATAGTTCTCGAAACTTTCTGGAGGTATTAGGAATTCTATCGCGTTGTACGTGATGCGAAGTCTGGAGATCCCGTCCGTAGACCGCAATCTCGTTCAAGAAAACAATCTTTCCCAGTAAACGCGCGAAAGTCCTTTGCAGGAACCACAAGTCCCGTGCACAAATATTCAGATCTAGGAAAACAATCTCGGATGGCGGTGCTGTGAAATGGAGCGTTGGGCGCGCGTTTCAGAGACGTCCCCTCCCACACACACGTTGGCGAGCACCCGCGTCCCCACCCTCAGCTCTTTGCTTCCTTCTCCATCTCTTCCCCAGCTGCCTTCTCTGTGTCCTCCCGTGACTTGTATCTCGACCCCGCCTTCTCTCTGTTCCCGTCACTTCTTTTCCTCCTCTCCCGCATCCTCTTCCTCCTTCCCAGTCACCTCTTTTCCTCGCACTTCCCGTTGCTCCACTTACTCCTCTGTCTCCACCTCTTGCCACAACCTCGCCCCCTCTCCCACTCCCACGGCCTTCCACTCCACTACCATCTCCGACACGCCTACCACCCTGCTCCCCTCTCCTGCTCCCACCTCCCAAAGTCCTCCTCCAATCCCACGTCCTCCTCCCCCGCGAGCCGCTCGCGCGCTGCGCATTTCGCGGCCCCCTGCGCCGGAGACGGTGGCGGCGACGGCGCACATAAACACGGTCTGATGGCCCCGAATTGAAAGAAATTGGACATAAAGGTTTGAGATATCGCCCCGCTGCGGGCGCGTTGCGCGCGGGCGGGCGCTGGGGCGGGCGCGGGGGCGGGCGAACGGCGGGCACTCGCCGAGCGGTTGGCCGGGCGTCGCCCCTTCAGAAACAAACAGAGCGCGTCGCGACGCATAAACACGCGGCGGCGGCTCCTCCCCCCGTCCATCCTCGCCGTCGCGTCGCCGCCCCCGCCCCCGCCCCCGCCCCCGCCTCCGCCCGATTCGATACTTCCCTGCCTTTGGCGACTTCGAAGCACGCGCCTCTTTCTCGAGCCGTGTTTTCTGAAAGATTCGTCTCACAAACCGGGCTTCGTTAAAAGCACATCATTAAAACACATTACGTGAGAAAAATATAATATCGAATGGTTTGTGCAATATTTTGATGGCTTGGTAGTCGCAAACAAATAAATCTTGCCGACATTTTTCACCACTAATACATATTCGAATAATTAAAAATGGGAAACTGTTGTAATTATTTTTAAAGCGACTGGTTGGTATTGATAACAAATGAAAGAAGTATGAAAGATACATTTTAATATTTTTGAGAAAAGGCAATTACTACTCTCCTTGCATGAATTATGAAAATTCTGGAGCAAACATGGAATTGACAATTTGTTATTCGAGGTTAGTCTGTACACCGGAATTTGATAACCTTTACCATCATCCCACGTCTATTACCTTTGAAACATCGAGTAACATAATATGTCGATCTCGTTCGCGATATGATCATTTGATTTGGAATTCGTTTACTTATTTATTTATCTAACGTCAAAAACAGTTAAAACTGTGTGTGACGGACTATGGGAAAAAAGTGTATTCTGTTCAGGTTTTCTTAATTTTTGGGATCTCTGCTCTAACCTATGCTCTAACCTTAGTTGAATTATGAGGACAGGTGGAAACGAGCGTTTTTGGCAAAAAAAATAATAAGAAAATATTACTTCTCGTGTAATAAAAACTATTATCCTTCATCGTGCCGTTTGTTAGGGAATCGATGTTTCACGATTAAACGTCTACAGATTAGGAAATATGTAGAGTGCGCTACCATCAATTCTTCATAGTTTAAGGGCTTCGACTTCAATTGTAAAGGGGAAAAGGGATATGCCACTTATCATTCATTTTGAAAAATAAAAAATAAAGATTTCAGTCCGACTATTGCGTTATAGTGTAAAGAAGAAATGTCTCAGAAGTACAGTATCGTTTGTTACAGCAGAATCAAAAAGCTTGCACAAATTTTAACAATCGATATGTAGAGTATAAAAGTGGCTTTACTTATTTTTGTCGAAAATACGGCACACGAGTACCTGGAGCTGAGACCTTCCATTCTATTTCCCGGTTATAATATTATATATTAACTAATGTTTTGAGAAGAGACGACGATTACACCATATTTAAGACGCTAGCGTTTAAGAGTTGAGCTAATTACTACAATATTTAGAAGATTAGGGTCCCTTCCTCTGCGATATACTACAACAAAGAAATCACACGCAAAGAAGCTCAGAAGGGCTGTGGATCGCTGCAAATCGATGTAATGCACATGGCGATCAAAAGACTTTCCCGATTTTTTTCTGTTCCGAGACCAAAGAAGACGGGGCTAAAGGAGTGAGCGTCACCGTCCCCGTCCCCGTTGCAGCCGTGGCAGACGTCGTTGCCTCGCGCCGCGTCGACCGGAGCAGCGTCGCACGACACAGCGAGGCGCGATAGCGGTCCAAACGCGCTGTTGACACTGCGATAAGGCCCCGACGGCCATCCACTGAAGATGGATCGGGCCCTCGATGACGGCGAAAACGACGGCGGCTGCGGCCGCCGAGGCGCCGACTGGGTCAGCGGCGGGCAGTGGACACGGCCACGGCGACAGTTCAAATACCGCCGGCAGGCAGCTGGGTATGGTTATCTGGATTCTGGAGATGGCTACGGAGGTGCCGGCGGCAGGTAGACATGAGGTGAAGAAGTGATGACGCGTCCAGAGAAACAACGGAAGATAAGGTCGAGTAGAGAAGAGGTAGGAGGAGGCCGTCGCATCAGTGAATGCAGTGTGCTTCAGTCTATGTGCCGCGACACATTACTCAGAGAAGCATCACCTGTGTGATACTTGACTATGGAAATCAATGTCATTTTATGTTGTTTAAAAAGTTTATAATATACCATTTTTATACTTTCCAAGAACATTTTAACACATATTTAAATTCGATATTCTGTAATACATCTTACCGAAGAGGTTAATTTCCTTTTAAGTTACGTACTTGCGTTTAATAATAACTCTATTTAGTAACATTTAACATAATTCTGTTTTTCCTATTTTCATATATTTTGATGATGATGATGATGAATATTTATACATCATATATTTCCGAACATTTACCCTTGTTCCTAAACATACTGAACACTGAATCGCAATTTCGCGAGTGTATTCCCTCGCCAATGATCTTTTACAGCTTCACCATCACCTTTCCTCAGAATAGCATTCGTGCCTGACGCTCAGAGCCAAAGATGTACGGACCGTGAGAAGTGTCCTGGGCGAAGGGTCGGGGCAATGGCCGCCGGCGGAGGCCTCGTCCGCGTCGCCCCGGACACGCCCAACCGGGCCCGCGAGAACTGGAAGTTATGGTAAAGAAACGTCTGACCCCCTGAAATGCGTCGAGAGCTCGGGACGCGAGCGGTTCCTGACGCCCTGCGTCTCTCTCCGCCAGGCCCCACCGGCCTCCGCCCTTCTGTGTCCATCTGCACGCTGCCGCATTCGTCGGCGAGCGACGACAGACGCGATGGCCGCTGCATAGGAGGTCATTCCCTTCCCTCTCGAACGAGTACGAAATTACGAGGTCCCGTAGTGCTGCGTCATTCGTAATGACAGTAATCCAGGGGCCGGTGAAATTGCAGTGGACATGTCTGCGCGCATGTGCAGATGAAGAAACGCGCGACTTTAAAGGACCGAGAGTCTTTGAGGAGAAGAAACACGACGTTTTGAAGATACTACGATTTCCTTCCCTTTCAAATCTTCAGTTCGCTAGAATTTGTTCTCCACTTATAAATATCTTACGTTTGCCTAGCGTCGGCAAACAGACGAAGAGGCCAGGGTGGAGTGGTACTTCGCGCCAGAAATGAACCGCACAAAAAAGACGCCGCTTGAGCGAGTCACTCGCATTGATAAATTGTTAGAATGGTATAAAACAGTTGCACCAACAGTGTATGGAAAATGCCTCTCACTTAAGTGGACTCTAAACGACTCACTCACTTCGGTGGCCTTGACCCTAGCGAGAGGCGTGATCTCGCGCGGGTGTTCCAGCGCTCCCTCCACCTTGCCGCCTTCCTCCTCTGCTCCCTCTCACTCCAGCACTTTTGGAGATCCACGTTCGTTCCTTCTTGCTCGGATGCTTTGTGAACCTCTTGCTGCTAAACCGTCTCCCTATACAACCGCACCCTCCATATAAGAGCTTGGGAATACTTCTCATCTGCCTTTTGTTTTCCGAATACGATTTCTTGCATGGTTTCTATTGTCCCCGCTCTATTTAAATTAATATTCTGTACATTAACACATATTTCACTACATTTTCCCACCTTTAGTTTGGTTGTTACTTTTTGCATGAATACAACATTAATTATTATCGTAGGGTGTTAATACGTATCCTTCGGTACTTTTCCCAGTCGCAATCGAAAATTCTACACGGCTTTTTGCACCTCATAGTAGTCACTAACGCACTATTTAATTCCTCGCAACAGGAATCAAAGAGCTTCAAGCCTACCATGTTAAAACACTCAAAAGGAAAAATCCAAAATCCAATCCAGGGCGAGAATTTGAACATGCGACTCGTGGTGAGTCGCTTTTGGTTTTAAACGCCTAGAATATACAGGATGAACCATTTCTTGCGGTAAAAAACACACCGCCATCTTTCCCTCTATTAGATTAACAAATGTTCCTTCAGTAATTTTTCTGAGAAACGCTTCGTTATTGCACAGCAGTTTCTTGACGATTTCTCTTCTATAATATCGAGAAGGTTGTGCTTGAAGAGAGTCAATGCATTGAGGATATTTCATAGAAGTATCATAGAACAAAAAATCAACATTTTTCGGTTACAAATGCTGGAAAACGAAACGTTTTGTGAATTTGCAGAGTTAAGCTGCATGTCACGAAATACATGCCTGTATATTGAGCGCGGCTTCCGATCGTGTCTAATATTCAGCCGTCCAAACGGTAGCCTGCAAGTCAGAGGTGAATTGAAGACTACTCGCTGTTTGTAGATGACGATGACTTCCAGAGTATAAAAAAGCGCTTCGAAACTTAGAAATGCGCATTTTGTTCCGGTGACATACCAGGTGAGACGAAATTGGAAAATTACAAAAGGAATAAAAGGGAATCTATGCCTCTGAATCTAAAACGATAAAAGGGTTATTTATTGCTAATATCATGAAGGATACGCTGGTGTGTTTTAATAGCAAGAAATGACTCATCCTGTGTATTTGACGTCTGTTTTTCCCATCCGAATTTTACTGCATAACCTTCATAGTTCACAAATTACGTAATTTTACTATCTCCTAGAATCACTTCACAATTCTCCAACTGCTTATTCTGTCATCAGTCTAGTAAAACATCACTTCAATGATCTATGGGGTTCCCGGTGTCATTTTGGCTCCCATGTCCTTTTCCACTGTCTTCCTTTTTTGACTTGTGACTCCCCCTGGCCGCCGCCCGCCCTGGGCTGCTTGACGTCGGCATGCCACACTCGCGCGCGATTTACATCGCGCGCGCCGACACACGACGCGCGTGTCACTTTTAGTGCCTTTCAGCGCCGCCTGCATTACTGCGCATTAGCGCGTCGCGGGCTGCGTGGGAAGCTCCGCGGAACAGGCGGCGACGACGACGACCGAAGGGTTCGTCGTCAAATCGCGCGTCGAAGTCACCTCTCCGTTACCGACGCCGACACCCGCAGGTATGCAAAATGGTTGTCATTCCATCTGGTTTCGACGAGGACGTTGTCCAACGACGTTGAATGTTTTTACGACGAGACCAAGTTTGCCGATTGTTGCTTCAAAGAAAATAAGAAATTTGAAAAACTAATTTCTTCGAAAGTTAAGCAAATATCGAGGAAAGAAAGAATAATTTTCATCACAGAAACGTAAAACAGGTATTGTAAAAATTACATATAATTATTCTACATTAGATTATTACAATAATTACATGTATTGTTGTAATAATTGTACACGTATTGCAGACTATTATATTTATTCCACCCCACAAATTATTAGAAAAATAACTTTTAGATATGTGTCCCTGTGATTTTGAGAATTTCTTTAGCTTGAGGCAACAGTGCACATCGATAGTACATGTGATTATTAAAAAAGGAATGAATAAATTAGATAAGAAATGCTTCATTGTGATCCTATTGTATGAATGGTTTGAAACTTTTGCGAAGCTGAACTATTATGAGACGGGAGGGTTAAGGAAATGGAAGTTCATAGTGGCCATGCGAGCAATTAACTATAATTATCAACAATGTTACTAAGAGCGTTCCCTCTGTGCAAAAGCATGTACATTAATAGTTCGCATTACCACGAGCAACATCTGAAGCCAACTTGTACTACATGCCGCCGCCGTCGTCATCATCGCCGCCGCCGCCGACGTCGCCGCAGCGTAAAATGCTCTTCTCTTTGTGTAACATCGCGGCGACCGCGCGCGCGTCAATTTATTCCTGGGGGTTCTCGTCGTGACGTTCATGGCCGTTGTTCGGAGCGAGCCGCGGATCGTAACTCGTCGCTCTCGCGAACTGCGGCGGAGTGTGAGACGGCGCGGTGCGGCGCGGCGCGGCGGGGCCGGCTGTGCCGGGGCGCGCGTACGGCGGCGCCGAGTACACGAGAGTCCGCACCCCCACTCCTCCTCGCGCGAGAACATGCTGCACCTCGGTCGCATTGAGCACGTACTAGTGTAGTGCGATATATATCGAGGGTGCGGCAAAAACGGTGACTCATTGTACATACTGAATTTTAGAGATGAGTTAAAGTTCAGAACATAGATAGGTAGAGCTACATGATATTAGAAAACGGTTGCAAAAAAAAAAACACAGTTTCAGGTGACCACTACCGTTAGTAATTACCCGTATGCTCTCGATAACTTTACTGGGGATGTCTCTTGGTATTGCGTGAATTTCATTGATGATGTTTGATGGCTTTTGATGGACTTCCCTCAGGAAAAATCATAGCGAAATAAATCGGGTGAACTCCACATTCCACTTGTCCACACAAATATCGCGCGCACCCACGCTCGCAATGAGCTGCGGCTCAACCCCGGCCGGTAGGGGGGGTTAGGGTGCGGTTCCACCATCGATGAGGGCAATTGCATCATTCGTCATCATTGCTGCCGGAAACGACTGGAAACGCTTTGAAGTGCTCTACGCTACGAATCCAACAAACCTACTGTAGGATACGGTAGGTTAGTGAGACAAAAAACTGCGTGCAACTGTGGGAGACTCAATCTGCCGCGTAATACATTACAGAGGCACGCTTAAATCACAAAATGCAATAGAAAGCATAGGAGCTCACTCGCTCTTTTCCGAAACAGTGGGTCATATTTGATTGGTGAGAGAACGGCAGATCATTTTCATTAAGAGATAATCATCTTCACGGACTGTCGTAAAATTTTCACCTTCCATTTGGAATGTGTGGGTTGTCAAATAAACGGATCATAAAACCAGAGCTCTAAAGCAATTTATGTGGTACTTGTTATCCTACGTAACGTTACTAATGATGCATTACTTGCGTCAGGGAACGTTAATAGAAGAATCAAAAGGAGAAGAAATAAGTACCTTTTATTTTTTATTGTGGCTTTTAAAATGTTTCAGTTGTAATGTTTCCATTTTCAAAATATGAGTACCTGTAGAATATTTACCGGGAGAGTTGTCTCAGGGCATCAACTGATGTCACTGCAGCCCCTCTGACCGGGAGGTCCTACGTTCGAGTCCAGACGGTGGCAGCATTTTCGACAGGAGCTTGTCAGCTAGGTCGAATGCTGTTGCTGTCTAGAGGAAAATTCTAGCGGCGAGCTTTGCTCGATAGTTTCCCGTAATTCCTGAGATCAACACCAGGCGAATGCCGGAGCAGTACCCTTACAAACGGGCCACGGACCGCGCGCAATTTTTCCTACCTCTTCCTTGTCCTATCTTCTCCCCTTACACACACACTATCATGAAATACACTGCCACACATGCCGGAAGACCGGTCGTTGGCTTAGAGTTTGTCCCGGCTGGGGCGGTGCCCCGCTGGGGGGGGGAGATACCTGGTTGGGGAAACACCGCTAACCGGCGATAGGTCGGCTCTGGATCTCGCCTTCAGCGGGGGAACATCACCACCACCACCACCTCCTCCTCCTCCTCTTTTCCTCCTCCTCCTCCTCCTCCTCATCATCATCATCATCATCATCATCATCGAGAAAAACATGCACTACACTTACGGGACTTATGACCCTAGTAGTTATTGCGCCCAAAAGCACTAACAATCATTTTAGAATATTTGATTAATTTCACGCCCTTGTAATAGGTATTTACCACTAAATTTTAGTATCGGAAATGAATGGAAACACGAATACTATGTGGCACCTACTGATGATAGTTCCCTTTTCATAATAATTTTGGTGTAACATTTGAGCTGCGATAGAACGCAGCGAAAGGGGCCTTGTTTAAATCGACGGTAAGTACTAAAAGCAGGATACGCTCGCGGTGTAGAGGGGCAACGATATCCTCGCACCTTGTCCCAGGACGACGGGAACGTTTTCCGATTCGGGGTGGGGCGGTACCGTTGACGGCGTTGCTTACGGTGTCGTAGCCTAACGACGAGGTTCAGACGGAACTCCTTCCTTAGTTGTCTAGAAACAAAGCTGTTTAAAGGACCACTTCAAGCGGTGACGCCGGATATCGACCTATGAATAACGAATCTAAGCATCTACTTGGTGGGTACAACTCTGCCTTCTGTGACATGAAGGGGCGTCTCTGAGGGAAATCCGTGAGGCGTTAGACGGAAATGTCGGGAGAACATTTCCAATATAGGAACTCTGAACACACAAATAAAATGACACGACACCACACCAGCTTAGTAGTCCTTGTGGAATTTCAATAAACCCGTTATTGCTGTCAAATTCTGGTCACTGTGAAGGAATATTTCTAGATATTATACTACACATACAATATGGATTCGTTAGAAAGTTTCGCTTACGGCTTCAATGTCGTTAACATTCTGCTACATAATACCTATTAATATAACTAAAATATTAATTTTGCAATTATACTTTCACCTTCTATAAGATTTCTAGTATTTTTTAGTAGTAACCGTGAGAATAGTTCTAGTTATAAGGTTTTCAAATCGGTTTCGGTTTTTAGCCGCCTCTTCTTCTGATATTGATTTTATCAAGACTCAACAATATTGATACTGACGAGAGGAATGTTTACTCTCATTTTTTATTAAAGTAATGTATTGCAAAACGAAGTCGCAATAATTGTGATATTAGCGGAAATTTTAAAATAAAGATATAATATTACATGATTTTCTAGTTTAACTTACTCTCATTAATAATCCTGTTATTTATTACTTTTATATGTGAAAAATTATTTTATGGGCTTTTCCTTTCTGTGTTACTTTTAAAACGCTTGTTTATTAATATACGAAGGCGTCACAAAACAAAATAAAATTGCACCGTTTGCAATTTTTAATCAGTATCTCATTATGTTCCTAGATGTCAGATTATTCTAATGTTCTATGGCCGTCTCTCCGTCCGTCCGTCCGTGTGGGGTCAACGCTAACGCCTAAACCGTTCAGCCGATTTTCTCCAAAATTGATATTCCCCAATCGATCTGAACAACTTCAAGGCTTTGGGAGTCTCAACCGGTTAGTTTGATTTTTGAGGGAACTTTACATGAAGTCTCAAAAACATTTTTAAAGTTTTTCAAAAATGGATCCAAATTTTTTATTAAACTTTGTCCCCAGATATCGTAAAACACGCTTAAAAGGATGGCGTATGTCTCATGTTCGTTAAAATCTCAGATTTTTTGATAAACACAAACGTGCAAATATTTTCGGACGTCTTCCAACAACTATAATATTGAAGGTAGGTGACGGAGATAATGAAATATGTTCGTTAAAAACAGATCTTCCAATAAATCATGTTGCATTTTTTAAATATGAGAATTTTACTGTAATGTTGCGCAAAACAGGCAATTTTTTAACATTTTTACTTTCTCGTATACATACGTAGTGCGTTATATACGTAGTAAAGAGAAAGTTACGTAATGCTGCGGAATATAGATTTCGAGATTTCAACGGAAATTCACGTTTTGCGGTCCCCTGAACCCAAAACGTTTTTTCCAAAATTTCCGTCCGTCCTTCCGTCCGTCCGTCCGTCCATCTGTCTGTCTGTCCCTCTGTGAACACTACTAGCGCCTAAACCACGCGTACGATCTTTTCGAAATTGAAGAAACCCTTGTCCATCTGGCTCTAGTTTAAGCTAGGAAATTTTGAAAAATATTCTTTAATATTTGGGGGTACTTTACATAAAGGTCCCGGACATTTTCAATTTATTTAAAAACTTCTTCAATTTTTAAAAAAAAATTCTTGTAAAATACACTTATAAAGGTGGCATAGTTCCGATTTTCAAAGTTCACTCTGAATTTTCGAAAATTGAAAAAGTTTGAATTTCTTTCTACAACTATAAAATTGAAGACAGATTTTCCCTTTAAATGAATTTTTTTGCCCATAAATATTTATTTCATTAAGGTAATGTAGATTCTTTTGAAAATTTTAGTAGTTTTCGCGCAATAAAGCGTGGAATATTTGAAATTTTAAAAAATAACAAGAACAAGATTTCCTAAATCAGGCTCTAAATTTTTTCTTTAAATTTTTGGTAGGAGTAGCACCAAATGAACCCTATACCATGACATAAACGCCATATTTTTCTATTTTTTGTTTTTTCAAAAATTACAAAAATGTAATATTTTCTACTTGTCTCATGTCGGCAATACTTTTGAGGCGATTTCTGCACATTATATTTATGAGTAAATAGCATATGAAGTTTCTCGAAAACAACAGCTTTCTGTGAAAATGAGCTCAAAATTCCGTATTTTTAGAAACGCTCAAATGCAATTTTCTCATAAATGGTTCCAAGTTTATTCTTCAAATTTTTCCAATGGGTAGTACTAATTTAATTGTTTAATATAAAGTAAAGTTTATTTTGGTATATTCTTTTGATTTTTTCAAAAATTACACAAACATATTTTTTTAAATATCTCTCACGCCGTTAATATGCACATTTCCATCGATTTGTGTACGATATTACATTTGTGAGTGGAAGTGCTTCAATTGACTTCAAATGAAGTGTTTTGAAAACTGAATAGATTCCTGTGAGAAAAGCTTCAATTTGCGCATTTACAGCAATGTTTAATTGCCATTTTCTTAAAAACAGCGACAAAATTTTGAATAAAAATGTGTATTTTGGACGATCTTTTACTCTTCCTTAATATTCTTGAAGTCATATTCCTGTTCTACTATTAAGTGACCGAAAAATTCAGAAAAAGTCAAGAAAATGTATTTTCGGCGACGATAGATGGCAGCTAGGCAGAGAATGGAGCAAGACCTTAAAGCCAGTCCTCACCGATAAATTAGGAAAAATTGCTAAGAGAAAGTATGTGCCATTCTGTAGCACCTCTAGCTTCCTTTAAAGTTTCTTGTATAAATAAACCGACGGTAAAAAAATAGTGCTCGTCTCATTTTCGGCGAACTCTCCGGTTTCGAAAATTGCAAAAATTTATTATTTCAAAACTACAAATTTGAAGATAGAGATTTTTGCTTTAGAGAAAATCTGTTGTATGTAATGATCTCTTTAAAAAAGTCATGTTAATCCTTTTTAAATATTAGATTTCGCGTAATATGTGTCTGAAATGTATGAAATTTCTAAAAGAAATTTTTTCAAACTTTTTCCACTGATTTCTATCAGTGGAAATGGGGGGGGGGCGCTTAAAAATTGCGAAAATTGTCATTTTCGTTGAACCCTCTGAATTTTCGAAAATTTTTAATTTTATAAATAATGCGTGATAGTATGGGCTGTTGCAGCATCACTGATTTTTCTTATGGGTAGTCAGATAGTTCAGCTGTTCTAAGAATATTTTTATTGAACATTTTTTATGCGATAAGCTCAGGAATCCCTTTGGCAACCGCATCCAATGCCGCATTGCGTGAGGGGCGCGCGCGCTTTCCAGCCAGTGCACTCGCGTGCCAGGATCGAGCCGCGCCCCGCGTTACACCTGCGCCCGCAGCCGGGCGGCGCGGCGCGGCGAAGTATGTGTTCGGTGGGCGATCAGGTGGCGGCGCGTGGGCGGACCGTGGGCGGGGCGGGCGGGGCGTGCCGCACTGCCGTCCTCCCACGCCGCGAGCCGCGGAGGGCGCGCCACCACCACCACCAGCACCAGCACCAGCACCAGCACCAGCACCAGCACCAGCACCAGCACCAGCACCAGCACCAGCACCAGCACCAGCATCAGCACCAGCAACAGCACCACCACCACCACCACCACCACCACCACCACCACTGCCGCCGCCGCCGTCGAACCGAACGAACGAACGAAGAAGCAGACGAACGAGAGGTGCGCGGCAAAATAATCGGATCATGCGGCCGCGAGCGCCCGCCGCCGCGGATCTCGGGCCGTAAATCACCAGACCGGCGTTACGTAATGAAGTGTTCGGGCGCGGCGGCGGCGGCGGAGGGTGAATGAGCCGCCGCTCGGGGCGGAAGCGGTGGGCAGGGACGGGACGCGGAGAGGCGTGGCGTGGCGGGGCGCGGCGGTGGGCAGCGGGCAGCGGAGGGCGGCGTCTCGCCAGTACTAAGCGGAGCTCTCGCCCATAAATAACCGGGCGGTATCCGGCGGAAGGGATTTCAACACGAGAACATTTGTCGGCCGCCTGACGGGGTGGCCGGCGCGAGGCGCGAGGCAGACGGTCGCGGCTGCGAGGGCGGGATGCCGGGGGTGGCGGAGTTTTCTTCATACCTCACCGTAGGTGCAATATATTGTTGGTTGCTATTCTCCACTTTCGGTGCTACTGGATTTGCATGGGTAAATTCCACGAGCTCTTGGCTTCAGCTTTTAACATATTTCAAGACTCTCAAGCTATCAATGGCTCAAGTCAATTTTGTCATATTATTTAATAGATGCTGCTGCGAATTTTATGCTTGAAGTTTAAAAGCAAACATAAAGTAATTTTTTCTATATATACATTAACGACAGTTTTAAAAATGGCAATTTGTATGGTGCCGTTATAGTTAACGCATTGCTTGTGAAAGTTAATTGCATATTAACTTGAAGTTTGTAAAGCAGTTGCTTTACTTAATACACGCAGATAATTTTAAGTATGTCAAATTATGTTATTTTCCAATCGAAAACGACATTATGACGCTCATCTCCCGAAAAAATGAAGTCGATTTATTAAAATATTAGCAAATTACGAAAACATATTTCGTAAGGAATGAAGACATCTAACTGCTAACTCATGCAGTGTCGTTATTCTTTATAGATTGGAAAGTGATTGGCCCTTCAAAAGTCTGTTTCGTTTTTACATGCTTATGACACTAGTTTATATAACTATACAAATGTACAACACATTCACAGACATTTTTAAAACTGTTTCTTCATACGTATATATTAGGGTAGATAATGAAGTTGTATTACGTGTGTTCTTGTTAGGCATAAGAGATATTTAATTAAGAAGTGTTGAACTCTTTAATTTTTCATTTATTACATTTAAAAACAATTTACTTGATTTCACTTAATATCGAACTGTAGAGAAGGTATGAAATTGAGTAATGGATTATCGATTCAAAACGTTTAAATTCTTTTCAGGTTTAAACTCTAAAACGTGAACCTTCGTAGTTCTATTTCTCCTTGTTTTCCTTTGACATTTCCACCTTCCTTCAGACTCTCTCTTGCCTGTGAGAGAACCACTTCTCTACAGTGTGTAGAGAAATAGGAATGAGCTCCATACTGCAAAGCGCATTAAGTGTCACATAAAAGTCAAGAACAACTTGGAAGATAGGAACTCGGGACTGGAGGGTCGGGTTCCCGGTGCACGTCGAAGGAACAATGCCGCCGCAAGTAGGAGCGCGAGTTGTTGTTGCGAAATCGCCTGGCCATCCGATCGGCGGAGACCACCTACGGTGGAGGCGATGGCGGTGACGGCGCAAGTAGAGGTGACGGTGATGGGTGCCGGCGACATTGCAAAGGGATGAACTGAAGGTGCATGACCGATGGGAAACGAGTCTGTGGACGACCGAATGAAAGCGACGTGAACCTAAAAGAGCGCGAAAAACAAAATACGGTCAACAAGTGTCGTAAACTAAGACGAAGAGAACTGGTGTAACGGCGTTGGTGGGGGTAGAGAAAGTGGAGATAGCATGAACGTTGTAGGGGACTGGTGTGACTTGGGCGAGAACATTCTAGTGTGCAATCTGTGTCAATGGATCCATTAAATGTAAAAGAGAGAAAGAATAAAAATTGGCAAAAATACTGTATTAAAAGAAAATCAGAGGGAAAATTGAAGATATTCAATTACAGCTAAAATAGAGTTGGAGGGAAATTAAAAGAATTAAAAGTCACGAAAACTCTTCAAATACATACAGAAGGCGACGATTAGTGAGAGATACTGATGGTAGAGCGTTCTGATCAGTCATTTTCACTATTTGCTTATAGTTCAGTTATATATACTTTGTTGACAAAGAATTTATACTCCATAAATAATTATTTGGAACCTATATTGCTAAGTATATTTACGTTCTATTCTGAAAATTGTATAGATGAAATTATCTCGTAAAAAAGTTAGACATAGGAATTCTACATTTATTATGATTTATTATATTATTTATTTGTGTAGAAATATTTGTTTGTGTTATCCCCCTATTCTCTCAAACTACGCGTACCAACTGAATTATCGTAGTCAGTGCGCCACTGTTTGCTGACTCGGTGGGCAAGTGGTTAGCTTACTGGCCAATGAACCACTAGTGTGCAGGTTCGATCACTGGTTGAAGTGCGTGAAGTTTCGCAACGCAGAACATCCCACAGTGGCCATTTCATGCTTGTCGTACATAAAGAATCGTGATAGGATCCCGTTAAAATTAAATCCCTCCGGCTATGTCCGTCCTAACGACATCTACGTTCTCCCAACCGATAGTTCCAATATAGTTAACGGCTGAAGTGTCTCACATCAGCTGATGTCAATTCAGTGCCTGTGATCGGGAGGTCCTAGCGTTCGAGACAACGGTGGCAGGATTTTCGACACTGCATATATAGGCAGACACTGCCTATGTAGGTTGAATACAGCCGCTGTCAGGAAGAGAATTCTAGCGGTCGGCTGCTCTGATCAGTAGTTTTCCGTGATTTCTCCGATTAGTACGAGGTGAATGCTGAAGCAGTACCCCAACAAACGGACCACGGACCACACGCGTTCTATCCTTCCTCCACCCTATTCTCACCCCTTACCTACGCACTTAGGCTACTCTAAACAAATGCACCAATATTGTACATATACACATGCTCTAAACTACCACACATGTCGGAGGAGCAGTCGGGCCCCACCTGGGGAGATACTTGGAGGGAACACCAAATAGTCAATAATTCACTCGAATACACTTAATTGTGATTAACATTTGGCGGAGAAAGTTAGGTTCACACCAGGTGTATCAGGGGACTCCTACGGGCGCGCTGAAATGATCTAGACCCGCGCCGAGGGTAGGCTTCAAAACGAAGCCTGGCTCGAAAATACACGTGCAGCGCTCCGGCCAATAGACTTCTCGCTGTAAGTAACTCCTATATCACTAATAACTAAACTAATTAGTAAGTTTTTGATGCACTAATTAGTACCCCCAAAATTGACAGATAATTTTCAAATTCGAAGTGGTTCAAGTTGATCCAATTTATTGAAGAATATCCATTTTTTGAAAAAATATGATGTGTGATTCAGGTGTTATGCGTCGTTCGCAGACGAATGAATAATCAGTGAGACGTTTACAGAGAAAAACCTTTTTCAATATCAAGAGCCTCCAAAACGTTTTTGGTCGACTCCGGTTTATAGTGAACTTCTGGGTCTAACATTTTTTGTTCACTAAATCAGAGTTTCACTATGTCCGATGATGTCAAAATTAAATGGAGTTTCTCCATAACGATTGATTTTATCAATATGGAGATACAGCAGAATAGATTAACAGGACGAACTGAAATTTTTAATTTCTTTATTTGTCCTTAAAAAATTGTTCGCTTCATACTTTTCCATTCGTAATTTCTCTAGATCCCTTTCCAGTGTGCGTGCTCTCTCCTAAATTGATTCTGCATTGTCCTTGGTATCTTAATTATCGTAATGCAGACTTGACACCCTTCAATGCCTCTTGCACTTTTGGAACACCAACCCACTCTCCGAATGTCCTTTTACTCGCATAACATAAGAGATGCTTTCAGTAGCGGGATGGCGCAAGCGGCTAATGAAAATGATTGGTTTTCCGCGCGGTACGGCGGATATCGCCAGGCTGTGGAAGCCGCGTGCTTCTTGTCGCCTACGTAGAAGTCAACGCGCTTTGCCCCGCGGAATATCAAGTAACCTTATCTTTAAAATTCAAGCAACAAATGGCCGCAGCCAGTTGTAGCCCACGAAGGACAAGGCCTTTATTTCCGCAGTGAAACTGACTGGCGTAAATCATCAGTAAGGTCCGCTATCAGTAATTCCGCTATCTTCACCTCAGGGAAGACTTCTTCGATGATGACCTTTGGCCGACAATATTTTTTTCAAGCTGCCTAGTGTTGAAATTTATGGCATTGAGGCGATATATTCTTTTCCAGGAGGGAATAAATTTTCAGGACGTTTTATTTCCTACGTTCACTGTAGCCGAGGTTCAGGTTCACTATGACCGAATCTTATGCTTATTTGTAATGTAAGTGAAACGGGACCAGTGACTTCAGTTTATTATAACCGAGGGTTCGCTACATCCGATTTCACTATAACCGGAGTCTACTGTATTTCGGTTAAAATCATAGAAAGGATAAGGATGAGGAAGCGATGATCGCGCGCGGTCCATAGACCGGTTGGTAGGATAGTGCTCGAGCATTCGCCTGAAATTGATCAGCGAAGACAACGATCAGAGCAGCAAACCGCTAGAATTCTCCTTCAGACAATAGCTGAATGCGACCCAGCTACGTAGCTTGTGTCGCCGCCACCGTCGAGACTGTACCTTTAGATCTTCCCGGTCAAGACTGTTACAGAGGCAACTATGTTGCCGCTGAGCTTCCGCAGCCTGTGCGTCTGTGCTGAAATGGCCCCGCGTCCCTGTACGTGGCGGTGCGGCGCGGCGCGGCGCGGCGCCCAAGGCGCCGTGGCCGGAGAGGAGGGAGCACGAGGTCGCGCGGCGGAGCTCGGCGCCTCAGCGGAGGGGAGCGCTGGAGGGCGGCGGATATTCCTCGCATTTACGGCTCCCATCAGTGTTGACAGCGCCGCGGCAGTGCAAGTACACGGCACGCTGTGTAAACAGAACGGCTATGTTGTCCAAGTGGTTAGCGCGCAGCTTCCCCACCCACTCACCCTCCCTCCCACCCGCCAGTCGTCCGCCTCTCCCTGCGCGCCCGCCACCGCCCGCTGCTCCCCGCCTCTTCGCGGTGCCCCTCGCCTGTCTGTGCCTGTTGCCGCCGCTGTTTGACGGACTCCTCTCCTCGTCTGTATGACCTACGCTGCACTGGTTCTCGCTGTCTCTTCTTTGTGCCTCTTCCCTTAACCAGTTCTCGCCAGTTACTAAGGAATTCTTCACTGTCCGACGCTCCTCGCCACTCGTCATTGCTGTCCTTGTGACCGTCTACGGCGTCTTCCTCTCACCCTTTCCTTTCGATTATGGTTACTTTTGCTTTCCGTCTTCCTTTCTACTGCTTCTCCGGCCCCGTGTATCTCCCAGTTATCCCGCCCACCTATTTACATGAGAATACGATTCGTGTATGTACGTTACTCTTATGTTTATAAGTTGTTGAAATTTATTTTCATCAAACATATGTGGTGTGGTATTTTTGTCATTTCAAATATAAGAATAATTTACCAATTTTATTTTAAATATAATGGAAACAATAATTTCATCGAGTTAATTGCGTGTCTACTAACTTATACTAACTAATGAAAATCTGATCTGGCAATAAACGAAAAGTAGATTACAATATTTGCTACAAATTACGTCCAATTAAGACGAAAACTTTAATGTTTTACTCATGACAAAACCAGATTGAAAAGTTAATCCAGAGCGGTTACGTATTTATCATTACGTAAATATGGAATTAAATAGACGACAAAAATTTAAAAAAATTAAACTACATACTATACTTCTTAATTTCCAAGTCCATTGAATCAAAATTTCCTCATAGACATGAATCATTTTCATGTTTATCCCAAAGAATTCTCTTAGTGATGACCGCATCTCCTAGACTTGTACGTGTTAATGCCTAGTGCTGGTGTCAAAACCACTCCAAATGTAGCCGCAGGTGAAGTAACAAGTACGCTGTGAAAATATTTGTTACCCTGCAATAGGAATTGCGAGCATGAGCCACATGCCGAAACCGGATGTGCGTCGTCTCACGATATTGAATCGGTTACGAGTATTTAGAAAAGCCATGACCATGTGCTGCTATTCAGAGTACGCACGTTGAGGAAAACGATATAAATACGAACAAGTGACCTCTTCGAAATATACAGAGAAACACATACGCCTGGAGTACATTAACGAACAGCTTATGTATGACTTTTCACATGTAATAACACCAAAAGCATATTTTGAGCCAAATGGTGAACTTAGAATATTTTCATAAAGATTATGTTCTGGGGCGGCTCATGTACTTGTTTTAAGAGATAAGTCAAAGAAGTCAATTACATGAAGTACTTCATGTGAAACATACAAAAACTTTGAATACATTAGTCGACTTGCGATGGGTAAGAGAGAAAGATCTATTTGGTTTATATCTAGTTCCGTTTGTCTCTGTGCACGGCATTCTGCAAGCACAGGTTGTGTGATTGCACCGCCCACCCGGCTTCTCTGCCCACGTCCCAACGCGTCCCGAGTCTCCTTGTCCTTGCTGGAGTGCGCTGAAGTGTAAGACGTCTCATCACGCCCATGACGATCCGTGGTGTCTCGATCTAGTTGAAATATACATCTAAAGATTGCATTTCAAGAGAGGAAGAGATTGTTCTTTGGGCTGTATAGCTCTATTTAAAAAAGAGTTTGTTATTTTGGCCGTAGTGCCGTTTTGCTGTGAGATTCGACAATTAAAGGCTGATAGTTTCTCCACAGAGCAACTTTGTTCGTTTTCGTGTTGCTTAAAAGCACGCACTGTTTAAAACATGATCAAAGTAAATGTTTTCATAGCTATCAGCTCAGACGTTATACGTTTTTCCTCAATCGCCAAACCAAATATTTTATTTGATAATTGCATTCAGAAGAAAATATGTGAAGAGGGCTTACCGCCCCTCTGTCCCCTAAGAAACCACCACTGGGTATGTATGTATTTGGCATTTTAAGGTCGGTTTAATCCGACTTTTGCCAGCTAGCGGTGTTCCCAGGTCTGGGTCCTATTTTTATTTTTATCATATACCATATATCATATTCCGTATATTATTAAGTGAACATGACGTCCTTACATTACCGTACCTAACATACTTGACCTACCTGAATTCATTTTTCTCGACACTTACCTATAGAAACTGAGACCGTTTTTGTATTATAAAGCTACAGCTTCATTTTTCACCCAGCCGGGAATCGACCCCGGGGAGAGAGCTAGCACGCTGACCATGGGCCCACCACCATTAGGTATGTGGTCTTTTCGAAATGAATGGTTCAGTTGTGCTCGCTGGTATATAGAGATTACTGTAAGAAGGGACTGCTTTGACAGCTACTGCTTGGCTACTGCTCCCAACGAACCGCAGATTATGTCCTCTCCTGCTCAATTCGTCAGTGTGTTTGTTTGCAGTTAGGTCGTTTGTAAATGGCTTCGACACATCTTGTTACAATGCCATCGTCCGACATGACGTTCTCTTGTTCCTGTCAAACTGGTCCCTTCTTGGAGTACCTTCTCTCCAGCGAATGGTTGAGATTGGCCAGCGGCATGGGGCTCAGCGCAGCGCCTCGCGGAGGTTCCCAGGCAGAGGCGTCTGCGGGCGTCTGCGGGCGTCTGCGGGCGGCCGGAGGCGGCTGAAGGCGGCTGGAGGAGGCTGGGGGCGGCGCGGCGGCGCCAAGCCCCGTCATCTGGCGCGGAGTCCGTAATCGGCCGGCCCAGGAGGCGCCAGCCGCCGCCTCTGTCTCTTTCGCCGCCGCCGCCGCCGCCGCCTCCGCTGCCCGCCGCAGCGCCGGAGCGGCGCCCTTTTACCGCGACCGCCAACCGCAAACCGCAGGCGCGCCGCCGGGAGGAGGCGGTCGGGGGCGGGGGGTGCGGGGCGGTGCGGGGCGGAGCGGGGCGGAGCGGGGCGGAGCAGGGCGGAGCGGGCAAGGGTGAGGTTGTGCGAGACGCCGGATCGCTCCGCCGTCGCTGCCTCCGCCGCTGTCGTCTTTGCAGACGTGTTTGTCACTTGTCCATGGCCTCTTTGCCTTGCTTTGCATATTTAGGCTTGGATCTTTTTTCTCCCTCCTTTTCGTCCTGTTGTATCCTCTTAATCGCAGTTTTTCCCTATTTTCGCACTACTGTTCGTTATTAACAACAGACTCTTTATTCTTGCCATAACATCATTATTCCTTTTTATTAGCTTCTTTATTTTTCTCTATCCCCTCTTTCGCTAACGCACCTTTCCTTTACCGTTATTCTTTCCAATTGTTTTTTTTTCCCTTTTTCTGTACTCTATTTCACCTGACAGATCTTTCATTTATTTTTCCTTCCAATCCTTTCAAGCCTCCGGTTGTTTTGTTCATATTCTCTTTCTTTTTTGTGTTCATTTTATGCCAGAGGTATTGCAAAATTGATATGAGCTTCACTATGTGGATGCAGCCGCAAAAAGTCGGTGTTGTAAACCACAAGGTATACAGCGTTCACCAGTGTATGAGATTTCATCTCTATACATTTTCACTTCAGTGTGACGTTTTTGGGAGGGATTTTGCTGGATTTGATCACCTCTGGTTGAAAAGTAGAGCTGCATTGTTTCAAAATGACCTCCAAGACGAATCATTATGTGCAAAATTATCACTACTTGAGGACATTTCAAGAAAATTCTCATTATTTTAAAAGAACAGGAGAATTTTCAAATGTTTAGGTTTTAACGACTTGTAGGATTTCTGAGTGTAAGTTTCTCGAGTTAAAGTTCAAAAGTATTGATCGCATTGCCAATCATGTACTTGTAACAAATTCGTGAAAACATTTAATTAAAATGATTGTCAGAGCCTTACTCCATTTTTTACAGAAGTTCGCATTGTATGTAACTGAAAATATAATATTATGTGGAAGGTATTTTTCTTATTTTCATGCTTTCATAATACTAACCAACATTACTCAATACATGAAATTTGATCAGTTTTGGCAATTCATTTGCAAATTCCCATGCCGATTAAATCAATTCCGAAATGACTTCCGTATAAACTTACAGACTAAAAAATACGAGTATTTCAAAATACACACTAGTTGTATGATTTCTTTTTCCTGATGCTGTATTCCCCTCGGTACGAGGAGACTCGGGCTTACAGTGGAGTACCTGAACACTGAAGCCTTGATCCAGAGTAAACTCTACTTCCAGGTTTACGAATAATTGCAGATAATTATTTGTATTTGATTTTTGCCCTTTCAAGGTGAAAAAGAGAATGAGAAGGGGATGTAGAGAAAGAAGGAGAAGAAAGGAAAATCCAATGAAGACGGGAAGAAAAGTAGAAGACGAAGGAAAGGTGAGATGAATAAAACGCGGAAATGAAGGAAAGAGGAGGCGAAGAAAATGGGAAAACGGAGATGATAATGGTGGGAAAGACAGCGACGACTGTATTCAAGTTCTGCTTGGTACAGTGCACAATAGCTCTCTCAGAAATATAACATTTAAAAAAATCTCTTGCGGTTGCGGATAGTGAATATAAAAGCGACCGAGCAACCGGCAACAGCTAGTCCCTGCTCCAGGCGGTGAGTGTCGAGGTCGGAGCAGCGGGAAGTACCTGATAGGCGAGACCTCAAGTTTTGGCAGCGTGCGTGGCATTCCCAGCCGCTGCGGTAGGCCGAGGTCTGGAATCCTGCTCTCGATGCCCGCGAGATAGAAGACGCCCATGTAATTCCCAGTCCGTCCAAGTCGACAGTGGTTTCCCTTATGGGTTATTTACACAGCTCGGGAGAATTAATTTGCGTCCGTATCTGAAGTGGTATTTTGCTTCGTCATTACACACTTGACAAAAAATTTAATACATTTTGTGACCTATTTTTATTCTGCATACTATAACCTATCTTTTATTCTTCTATGTATATAACATCATTTCTCATATCGTCAGAGCACAGGAAAAATGACACACCAGAAGAAATATGTTTAGACAATAGTAAATTATTCATGACAGCATGTACATAAAAGTGTGTCTGTGGCCGTGAAGTAAATATTTCCGCTCTCGATGAAATCATTTTCCTACTAAATGACTATAGTTTTCAGATTGTCACTTTTCCTGCGAACCGGTTATATATATATATATATATATATATATATATATATATATATATATATATATATATATATATATATATATGCCAAAATGTGTCATAAGTCTCCTCACAAGAATCATTTATTTCAGCCAAGTTTAGTGATTTATATTTTCTATTATTCTCACTTTAAACGTTTTTGAATTTATTTTTCGTATATCCATCATATACTCGTATGAGAGATGTGCTCTCTTTGCTAACATACCTCTTTAAGCTGATGTATGCCGGTTGCAGTCGATCCAAGATTTTATAGAACCAGGGTTTGGGTGACTCTCAGTTACGTTTATGAACGAAGAAAGCCATCAATATGAACTTGTAAAAACGTTTCTTCCTACAACAGCTCGAAATAAGTTAGAAAAATATCCAAATAATGAATCCCGCTCAAGTTTCAGCATATACATCATTTGTAGAGAAAATATAGAAATGGCTATTATCTGTGGCTGGTGCTGTTGCTGCACATCCCAATTTATTCTTTTCTCTACACAACACTTTTTTAAGTAGAAACTACTGTACTTTAAAAGCTTCCTCTTCAACCTTAACGTGAGCATGTTAGATCGTGAGTTTTGCCGCCGGTGCTACAAGTACATTCTTAACTTCCCTGAGGTAATAAGCAGATCGTGCGTCTCATTCATACTCCTCCAGATTTGCTCAGTGCTAAACAAACTCCACTTCAACTCAAATTATAATAAAAATAGCCTTTAAGGTCAAAACCTCCGCAGGTGTGTACACAAATCGCCATCAAGTTTCAAAAGCCACGATGACTGTCAGCGAGCGCGTGTGGCCGTCGGAGAAGGGCGCTCTTCGGCGCAAATCTGCGCACAACGCTGGAAACCCGAAATCCAGAAACAAAGGCGAGTGTTTTCTCAGCAAATGCCCTCGTCGAGAGCGCTGTTGGCGGTCTACACACAGCAGGAGCGGGAACTTCAGGGGCGACGAGCAGAACTTGCGACCGCGAGAGGCGAGAGCCGAGAGCCGGGGGCTGTTCTGAAGCTGGAGGGGGGGGGGCAGAGGTCGTGATGTAAACGAGACTAGCCAGAGATTACGTAGGCTAAGAGGCTATCAGAAAAATGATTTTAATATTAATAATGGTAAATGTCTCTGCAGTGCCTCTGACCGGGAGGCCCTAGGTTCGAGTCTCGACGATAGCAGGATTTTCGACACTAGCTAGATAGCTGGGTCGAATTAAGTCGCTGTCGGGAGGAGAATTCTAGCGATCGGCAGCTCTGATCGGTAGATTTCCGTGGTGTCTCCTAACAATAGCAGGCAAATGCCGGAGCAGTACCCCAACAAACGAGCCGCGGGCCGTGCGCAATATTTCCTTCCCCTTCCTTGTCCTAACCTCACCACTTACACACACTCACACTGACGTGCACTACTTTAACACACATGGCGGGAGACCGGTCGGGAGCTTCGAGGTTGTTCTGGCTGGGGCGGTACCCCGCTGGTGGGCGATACCTGATTGGGGAAAACCCCGCTAGCCGACAGGTAAGTCGGCGCTGGACTCACCATCCAACGGGGAAAATGACCGTCATCTACATAGGAAAACATGCACTACACTTACGGGACTACTGACTTTAGTAATTAACGCGCCAAAATCTCTTAATCTATCAAGAAATCAATCATAATAGTAAAAATATACTCAATAGACGTATGGACACGTTGAAGGTCCTGGACTGTTATAAAATTCTCATAGGCTAGTTTTCTCTTTGAGATTCACATTATTAATGATTCGGATTTCTCTCTGGCCAATTGATTGAAAATGGTCCTTGTATCTGAATCTAAGGTGTTTCTGAACATGATTTTTTTCTGGAATGTGATGTCTTAAATCTATGATCTGACTGGTCTATCCCCTCTCTGATTTCCTACCTCCTGTAATTTCTCTGTATCATTGTGTTACAGAGAAAGAGTTATTTTCCTCTAATATGATTGAAGGCGTTCATTTTGTCTTCGCGCATCTGGCTGCCTTCCAAACATCACTCCGTCGCCTCATTTCATATTCTCCTAAAGCCTTCGTCACTATCGTTTCTTAAAAACTCGTTCTTCCATAATTGTTTTTTCTCTGCGAATTCATCCGCAATATTTCCTCACTTTCCTTACCTATATTCATTCATTTTATCGACATTTCTCATTCTAAGCTTCCATCTCGTATTTTCTTCTTTTAACTCTGCCGACTGCTTCCCACCACTGTTAAAATGAAACATTTCGGAAACACATTGGTTTCCATTTCGCTACATCACTATCCCAGATTTCTGCTTCCATTGCGTCTCACCACATAGAGGTTAATTTCTTCCTTTTTGCCTGACTTGGGCTTTCATCCACTGTTTCCTTTTTTTTATCTTCCGAACTCTATTACACCCGTTTTCATATCTTGTCATTGGTCACCGTTTCGATAATCCCCTTCGCCACTACTTTAATTCATTTAACTCCTAAAATATTTTAACGTTCATCCTAACATTGCTTTCTTTCTCTCTGTCTCCGTCTTTTGTCTCAATGCGATCTGCCCGTCTTGTCCTTGCTCCGTCCCTGACGCACCTCGCCGCGCCCCGCCGCGCCTCCACTACGTTTCCACCCACGCCTCCGCTCCGGCCGCGGCGTATACGCGCGTGCACACAGCCGCCCACGCGCGCTCTCGAACGCGACTCACATGCGACTCCACACATTCTACAAGCGAGGCCATTCCACTTTGTACCGCAGACGCCAAACAAGCACAAGCTAAACAATCATCTCTCAACACCTGCAAACTGCATCTGCTGACACAAGCGTGATTGAGGTTCGGTTGCAGTTTGTTTCAGTGTTCGAGGGAGGTGGAAAACCAATCTTTAATCTTCTTGTCTTGTAGCTGGTACGTGCTATAAAAATGTATTTACAGATCTCTGGTCAATATCATGAATCAAACAACACCTAATAAAGATACGTTTTAAAACATCACATCTTTGAAAAATAATTGTAATTTATACACATTACGAATCTGAAAATCGCGAAGTCCAAGAAGAGTATTTATTCTTGATTTTCTAGAACTTAACCTGCTGTTCTTCTTATAACTTCTCATGGAATTACATTAAAGCTTTCTACATATTGGGATAGGTGAACTCTAGTTCATTACTCCTGAAAGAATAAAATGTAAGAAGAGTCTTCTAAATACTTCTTTGGAAATATTTTGTTTGTTTCGACATTAGTCTTCATTGTTGTTAATTTTTATTCATTTCTATTTCGAAATACCAATCGTATGACTCGAAATATATGTATTAAAGAATGACAAACTGCTCCAGATTCTGAAATGTGTGTATATTTTGTGAGTAGATATTGACTCTGAATGATTGAAAACCTGAAGCCACTTCCTATGTTTTCGAGAGTAATATTTAGGAGATCAAGCTGCCATCAAAACACTATCGATGACACGTTTCCGTCAATATTGGTTTCGGTTTTTGATAAAATATCCATTTATTATTTTCATGAAGGTTTACAAATATTGAAATTAAATTCCTCGAAATATTCTCATTATTTGCGTAACATTTTTCATGTTTTATATTTTGAAAGTGATAAAATGCATTATTTAATTACGTTGTTGAAAGGTGACCTAAAAAGAATACTGTAGTGTGTATATTACGACATATGAGATAAGCTAATACTTCTACTCATGCAATCATGTGACTTCAATATTTACATACAACTACATACAATTTTACCCTGGTAAACACAATTTTTGTTTCAATGAAAATTATGTTCAAGGCTAAATCATGGGTGTTGAATTTGAAAATGAATTCAGTTTTTGTGGATCAGGCTCAGCTATCTGGTGACACGCTATCCACTATCTACCGTAATTATTGAAAACATGACATATTATTCAGCAAAGTTATTTTGTTTTGGCTTCTTTTAATTATTCTGCTGATGTAATTGTTGAAAAACAATCAAAATGTGTGCAAAGAATTTTCGTACATTAATTCAGCGTAAAAATACACCTTTAGAAATTGAAGGATGTGTGGAAAAAATGTTGATGAGCCATGCTCTGGCAGGCAGAATCGGGTTAAGTTTGTGCCAATTGCGACCTAGCATTGCGAGTTCTGACTGAGCGGGAAGTGACTTCCATGTGACTACTCGCCGTTCTAGTTTCGTGTTTTAGGTTGTTTTGTATTAATAAGAAGAAATGCCTAGCAACTGGGTCAGTAGCAGAAACTCTTTTTGTTAAATATGAAGAAAGTTAATCGAATTCGACACAACTTCATATTTTTGTAAAGGGTGGCTACGATACTTATTTCGGATGTGAAGTTGACGAGCATAACAAAAAATGGAATCCTCAGTTATGTTGTGTCTCATGTGTTACATTCTTGACAGGCTAATTAAAAGGCAAATTTACGTGACCCATGCTCTTCCCATGATATGGAAGTAACGAACAGTTCACACAGAGACCGTGATTTCTGACTCACAAAAATATCTGGAATTAACTTGAAAACAAAAGAAATTCAATATCCTAATTTTACCATCTACAATAAAGCCTGTATGTCACAGTGAGGAATTGCTGGGATCAATGCCTCTTGTGAATGTGACTGTGCGTGAAGATGAATACAGAGACAAACGGGCAGAAGACAGAAGTATATATCCATTCTGCTTCGACATTGCAAACCTGTGAATCAAATGAGTCACAAGTCTCTAAGCAAGAAGATAAGCGTTTAGCTTTGAAAATAAAATAATGGAATGTTTCTCGCGATGCGAAAGTGAGTGTTCTTATTGACCATCGTGCTCAGTTTTCTAAATATTGTGTTGTTTGACGTAAATAGATTTGCTTAATAATTGTTTTCAAATGCAATATAAAATTAGATTATCATAGTGTAACCGCCTGAAAAGTTCAACGAAAATGTTTACAATACACATTATAGTACCAGCAGTATAAACAGTTTTTCACATCGAACATGATTTTTACTAATTGATACCACACGTGTGTAAGTAAATCGGAATAACATAAGTTAATTGCTGTGTTTATATTTTAATAACATAAACTTTTATTTGTGTGAAAAGCTATTGAACGGAAGTGAATAATGAAATGTAATATAAATATATAAAATAAAGGAAGTAAACAAAAAATAATTTGTTAGTATTTATACTGTGTAATTTAACAAGATTAAGTATACCTGTAACAAATATTGTACCTCACCTTCTTGGTCAATGATCCGTGTCTCGATCAAATTTTTTGTCCAGTTTGCCTCATCCTTTGAGCAAATGTTGAGATGACGTCTTGTTTTGCTTGTGGACGTAAATGTAGCTTCACTATAGGCAAGTTTTCTTCAGGTCAGTGCGGAATGCAGTTATTCAAATAATCGTTCTCCGTTCTCGCGGTAGTGTGTTGATTCGTTTACTTACGGAATGATATGGGATAGTAACTAAAATCTGTAACACATTTGCCATTGCAAATATATTTTATTTCTCGGAGGAGAATATTTACTCCTCAATTCTTAACAAAAAACTTTCTTGCTATCTGTATTCATAATTGAACTTCATATGTATGTGAGTAATATGTATTCAGAATTCCACTTAATATGAATATGAGATATGTAGGGATCCCAGACATAAATAAATAAAAATTAATAATTTAAAGTCAGCATTCGGTCAGAAACTCCCAGTGAGGTCCAACTACACAAAGACAAATTATTTTCTGATTCGAAGACACTGCTATTTTGAGAGATACTTTTTCAGCACGTGACCTGTGAAATGTGAAATCCCATGAATCCTTTTGGACCGCCATGCTCAACGCTAGTCTGGTGGGAAGCAACAGCTGGTCATTCCCCCTCTCTTCAACATCGGCGCACAAAGCCTCCGTCGCTGCAATTTCCCCGGGTGGCTTGCGGCCTCCCGAGCAGCCTTTTGCCGAATGGGCGTTCTGCCTTCCCGCCGACCCACTTTGCGGCGCGACGTGCGGTCACGGGCACCTCTGCCCCTCCTCTGCGCTCGCAGCCTCCGCCGCCGCCTTTGGCTTTGCCTCCGCGCCCGCCGACTATTAAGTGTGGATTGCGAACGCCCACATGTCACCCGCGGCCCTCCCACTGCCGCCCTGGGCCTCTGCCTCGGCCGTAATCTCTTCAGCCGATACTTCCCCGCGCCCCACCACTGCCCGTAGGCCGCGCGCTCCCCCTCCCTACACGATCGAATCGACTCACCACTTCTCGCCTTCGCCTCGTCTCGCCTTGGCCACGCTCTTTCCCGGACCCGCCGTTCTTTTCTTCACGCGCTCTTTGCCTCCTCAGTGTCAATTTCCCTGTCCGCCCTCTTTCCCTCTCGCGTCCTCTTCCCCGCCGACTGCCTCCTCCCCGCGCGTTTCCCCTTCCCCACCCACATCCTCCTCCTCGCCCGCTTCATTTTCTTTGAACGCTTCTTCCCCACACGTTTCCACCTCCTCAGCCTATTCCTCCTCTCCACCAAATTCCTCCTCCCTGCCCGTTCCCTGCCCCCCACTTCGTTCTCCCTGTCTGAGTCGTTCTCCCGACCGTTCCTCCTTCGTCCTCTCTCTCCTCCTCGCCTGCTTTCTTCCCCTTCTCCCCGACCGCTTCATCCTCCTATGCGCATAGCCGTTCTTACCTATTTCCTCCTTCCCGCCGACTTCCCCGTCCCCGCTCGCTCCCTCCTCCCCGACTGCTTCATACTCCCTGTCAGTTTCGTTCACCGCGTTCGCTCTCCTTTCATCCCACCCCTGCCTTATCAACTCCCTTTTCGTTTTCTCCGCCCGCCACCCTCTCCCTCCTCTTTGGTCACTTTGTCCTCTCCGCCTGTTCCCACCATTCATCCCGTCACGCACCAACTTGCCCTCACACTCGGCCCCCCCTCAAGTCTTGCTCGGTTCCACCCGCCCTGCCTCACCTCACTTCTGCCGCCGCCACTGCTCTCCGCCACTGATCCCAGCCGCCCCAGCAGTACCGCGTGCGGCTCTTTGTTTCAGAAGAAAGTTACTACCCTTTGTAAGAGATTGAAAGCCTTGCATTAGTAAGATGATTTTACGGCCCGTTAATCAGTGTTTTTAACTCGAAATGTTAACGTACGACATATGATCAACTGAGAACATTGACTGCCGCTAAAATAAATTAGTCAAGATGATGAAAGAATGAAGAAATGATGCGGAAATAAACGAAAAGTACTGGGTTATTGTTAGCAGTTTTATTGGACCCGTCCTTGCAGGAGTTTCTTCTCTGTCATAGATGTTTTAACACCCTTCGTTTAGTTGCTTTTCAAGCGTTTGGTTATTCACAAATTCGCTTAAGTTTTCAACCCAATTTAGTAGGATGATAATTGTATTCCTGGAAATAAACCTAACCGATTTTATCCCAGTATTATACTGCGTGGTAGTTTGATAAAGATTGTGTGTGCTATGGTATATGGATGGACATACATGCAAGTGTGTATGGCGTTTAAGAAACAATTGTGGATTATTACATCTCTCATCAGTTTATCTACATCTACTCATTACCTTATCATTTAAATATTTAGGAGTACTGATAGATAAGAAATTAACATGGAAAGCACACATTGAAGCAGCGGCAAACAAACTATATATTATAATGTCAAAATTGCAATCAATCCTCAATTTCCAGTCCGCATTAAAAAACGATTATCGTTCTACTAATACACAGTTCAGTCATAAATTCAACATTAATGTAAGCATGCCCCGTGTAGAATAACGTTCCTCTTAGTAATTCTAAACCTTTACACAGTGTCCAAAATAAAATATAAAGAAAAATCAATAAATCATGGTTCATTCCCAACTCACAAAACTGAATAGACCTTAACTTCGACACCTTAGACTTGTTCAAGCAAAAATCATCATCTCGGTTTTATTTCTCAATTTCTCTTATTTGTTTATCTGAATTCAACTTCGGCAAGATTTTAAGTAATTCGTGTTGAATTTCCGAAAGGTTTATTTAAACTCGTCATTTAAGTAGCCTTAAGGCGTCCGATTAAAAGTTAACTTAAATCATACAAATAAAATTTATGAAACAAAATTGTCTCTCGAATAGAGAATAAATAAAATTAAAAATTATTTATTATTCATTATCCTATCCTTTACTCACTCCAAAGACCCCATCAACAGGTTACATCACTGAAACAAACAGTGCATTTTCTTCTGTCACAAATTTCACATTTTAGAAGGCCCACACAAAACTAACCTTCTAAAATTAACTTAATTATGAAATATTATTAGTACTGAAACAGTAGGAAGTCGAAAATTGACATTCCAGTACAAAGGTCGTTAACCCTATTCCTCCTCCACCACATCTCAAGTTCTTGACAATTTATGGCTGAGACTAATGTGTTTCGTTGCCGCGACTCTGGAAGTCATCTATTGTAAAAGCGACTTTTATGGCGCTACGGATGAGATCAGGGTTACTCTGTGGCTAGTGCACTCACCTTTCACCTCGGAACATCGAGTTCTAACCTCCAGTCGCTTTAACATGGGATAATTATAACAAGAACTACTATTAACCCACTAAGGAGGTGTTTCTATAGAAATAATCACAATAATCATGACTATTCCCTCTTAGTTTTACTACTTACACGTGGTCCCCACACACTAAAATTTAATACATTTCCACACATTTGCAGGCGTAAAAATGTTTCATAAAATATCCCAAAATAGATTCGATCTTTATTCTGAAGGTAAATTTGTGAAGATGTACACCGTAAATAAAGTGTTGTGCAAATGATGCTAATCAATAATCAATTGGTGTCAACCACGTGTCCGTCCGTTGCTAACAGATAGACCTCAACTGGTTCATCATTCGCGGAAACTGAAGTGTTAGAAGCGTTCAGATTCTTTCAGAAAACTATAATATGAATAAAAAAAACCAGTTTTTTAGGGAGTAGGCAATGAAAAACGCGTTTTCTTCATGGCTAAAGGCATTACCAAAGGTGGTCAAGAGCTCATTCCATTAATCTGCACAGGACGAATCGAGAGGGATTGTGTTAAGGCGTAACTTTCTCTAATAGTTTGTTAGAATCATAGAAAAAACTGTTTTGGGGAGTTTTAATGCATTGACAGTAGTGATTTGATTTTCGACTAATTTATTTGACATACTTTCGTCAAAAATAGTAAAAATTGTAAATGATAGGAGGAGGCGAATATATCTGTGCAGTTTTCTTCTGCTACAAAATCGCTTCCTCATTCTTTAACTATACTTAGCATGACTATAACAACAAAGCGAGTTTAGCAACATTTGAAAATGAGCAATTTTTGCTCCCGAGTTATAGGAAACTTTTCGCAAAACTAATTGCATCGGTAAACAAACTGAAGATTTTATATTGTTATATTGACAACAAAATAGCAAACCAGACCACCTGCTCTACTTCTGATAAAACTTTCCGAAAGAGAGCTAGAGAAACCTGCTGATAGTGAAGCTACATTTACGCCAAGAAGCAACAACGGCCATCTTACCAACTGGATGAAAAACATGATTGAGCTGGTCATTGCCCAAGAAGCTGAGATACAATACTTGTTACAGGTTGTTTAGAACTATGATCCAAATGATAATTCATACGTTAAATATCATTGTGAAAATATGATATTACTTTCCTTCTGGATGCTCGATATTGTCTCTAATTGTAAAGAAACAATTATGCCGCAGAAACGGTCTAACTTGACACTTAAACTTGTGTATCGATTTTAATTGTTTACCGTCTTCTGATATTTAACAAAGTTGTAAAGTAACTTACGCCACATTATATGTGACTTTTTGTAGTGAGCTGTTGATGCTGACAACTAATGAATATGATTCTTCCGAAATGTGTTGTATGTGCATTGCATAAAAATATGGTTCCACTCTGAACTAAGTTAGTTTTTGTAAAATTATAGATTCACAAATGATTAAATTGTGGATTATTTACTTCTTTTCTTTATAAAATGAATTTTTGCAACTTGATTCATCATACTATCGATAATTAATTCTAATTTTGTAACGAAATATAAAAAATAAAAACGGTTTCTGTCGATGCTTTTTATGTAACTTTCTATGCCCGAGAATGGGCGGGATAGGAAGTCCTTTCAAGTTAACATTTGGTTTTCATTATTCACTGCATAGCACAAATACAAAAATTTAACAGGGACATGCCAGTCAGTGGCTCCATTCTTAGCCTGTATATATTATAATGTATACACAATCGATATTATGAATTTCACGTTTTTTCGACTTTCTTATAAAATTTAAATACATGTCATTTAGGTATGTCGATGTATCTAAACCTCTTTCCTACCGTAGTTCTCTGTACTTTTGTCGGTTTAAAACAAAAAGATATATACAGATTTGAAGGTCACAACAAACGTTATCATGAGTGGAAGGTTCAGTTAGTAAATAACACTATATATTATAACTTACGTTTGAATTCGTTATTGTACGTAAAACCTATTCCAAGGCTTGAAGAAAGAAAACATGTCTGAATCTTTAGAATGAAGTAGAGAAGGATATCAATGACGTGAATGGCGCGTTCTCATTCCTCGTGCTCGACCATTCCGTCGACACGTGTCTCAACAACAGCGCTTTGCACGTAGACGCAAACAAGAAAAGATTCCTAAATCTCTGTTGTCGCCCGTGTTTCTAACCAGGTACTAAAACTCGCCGCGACAGCGCTTTCAACGAGGTACTTCCGCCTCGCGCGTCGCTCTTGGACGCGAGGACTTTGTTGTATGGATTGAAAAAAGGAAAAATAAAATTCGTACGTCTTCAAAATTTCATGGTCAACGAGGAATACAGGCTGAGGTCAACGTTAGTCGCAATATGTTCATCAGAAGATATGATGCGTTAAAATGAATCAAAGGTTATTAATATCCCTGAAGTCGAAAAGAGCAACGAGAACTACGAAGTAAAGGCGTCACCTCGCCGATTTTGCTGAATTTCAAAATGCCGTTCTGCTTGAAGGAATGTGACTTACGTATTTTTTCTAGTAGAAAACTATTAGAGCGTGTAAATGATACTAATGAAATTTAAGTGACATTGCATACGAAATAATTGTATTTGTTTTTTTTTCTTTGTGTATCTCTCGTCCAAACTCTCAAATTTGTCTTCACTGAGCTGTCATAATTTTTTATTACGCATTGTCAAGATTATTCCATTAGAATATTTAAAATTCTTTATACTATTGTTCTAGATTATTATTTATGGTGCAATCTAACTATATTTCTCGAGCGAAAAAAAAGAGACTTTAGTTAATAGATCATACAAAATTTGGGCTATATTATGACAATCGTACAAATAAATTATTTATAAAAGCTTTGTCATTACTATTGATATTTTAAAATATGAAAATGAAATGTTTATAAAGTGTTAAAGACATTTCATTTTACATTAGATACGTTTCTTGCTCTACTCATCCAGCCGGCTGCGTATTTATGACAATTTTTTTTCTTCCTAAAAGAACCATCTTCAAGAAGTCACGTATTTTCTACAAACTTCCCGATACGCTGTATTCGTCATGGTCGTAAAGTTTAACAGCTGCGTAGTTCTTAGCGAGCAACTCGACGCGTATTATTCTACAAGACAAATTTTCAAGTGTTGTCACTGAATATTTCGAGAGTTTTGTGGTTTCGTTTACGATTTCAAAAATGTTAAGTGTTTAAATGTATTAGAAGAAAAATATTTTTGAAATTATGACGATTTATTTTTCAAAGTTATTAGAACCTATTAACCTAAAAAAACGTGACACTAAAATTGGTTTTCATATTACAGTACATTCATTTTTATATCTAAATCCAAAATAATATACACCTTGGAGACCCACGATTTTCTTCCGAAATATTATTCTTCATGAAATCTGTTCATTTATACATTTTATCAAACCTAGCATGTATGCTTTTGTGTGTTATCTAAATAATGGATACTTTTAATAATCTTTTCTTCCGATGAGTAAATAATATAATTAGAGAGAAAACTTTATAGATCTGTTATTTGTTATAACTATTGAAAACAAAAGAAGTTGCATTATAATTGAAAATCTCCATGCCATTTAATCTTTTGCTTAGGTATAATTTTCTAAATAATAATTTTCACTACATTACCACACATATGAGACCAGTCGAGTGCTTAGAGCTTGTCCCGGCCGGGGCAGTACCCCACTGGTTGAAGATACCTGGATGGGGAAAGTTTCGTAAGCCGACGTGCAGGTCAGCGCCGGATCTCGCCATCCAACGAGGGAAGGACACCGTCACTTTCCGTGAAAAAAGTGCATTACATTTATGAAACTAATGACCATAGCAGTTAACGCACACGGAAGCACGAAATAACCAATCAAATAAGATTTTCTATAACCAGCACATCTCGCTTTCTTACCACTGCTATCTTTCAGTTCTTCGCAAATATCTCCGAATCAGGAAGTATATAGTAAATTCACCAATGTAAATTTGATGTCTTTGAAAACCCATGCGAGTACAATTTTCTCCTACACGTCATTTCATTTATTCCAATCATGCGATAAGACTTTGAGTAATTGAAGGTCAAAATTGTTATTATAAGTTTGCTGGGAGTGCGGAATAATGCGTCTGTTTACAGTTGCCTATAGCAACGGCGATATGCGCATATCGTTGTCCATAGCAACGGTGACAGTTGCTAATAGCAACATCGTTGATCGTAGGAAACGTGGGCGGAGCGAGGCGCAGTATTACTGTGTCTCATGATACGTCATTATATTGTAAGGTATTGGAGTTTATCTGGGAACGACTGTGGAAATTCTATTGTAAATTATGTAGAATATTGGGCAACAATAATTTACATGTGTTACAAATGTGGAGTTCTACGAACTTAATAAATCTAAGGAATCCTTATTTTGAAATTTATTAACTTTTTTTTTTGCGAAATTCAAACTCGTATTCAGATTCATCTCACTTACATCCACTAATCTTCTAGAGGTTAACTTGCCAAAATAAATGTGATATTACGATGTAATACAGGATATGTCCTTCAGAGGTTCTTGTTGGTGTTGTACTCACGGGTGATGTTAATATAAGGAGTTTAATTACATTAATAAGAAAGAAGATGAATTCGTTCTTCCCTTTATTTTTTCAAAATTTCAACACAGATATCCAACGAAGCCATTGCGGAAGCAGCAGGTGTGCGCACGTTTCTTGAAGATTTCCTTTTCAAAGTTGTATTACGAGTAGAGAAGGGAGAAGGGGGTTAGCAATACTATAAAATCAAATGTGTAGTTCATTTTCCCTTGTAAATAATTATTTCTCGGGTATCACTATGAAGCTAAAATACCTACTTGTCAAGTGTTTCTGACAATGCTTTGTTGGTACTTGTGTTTATCATTCAACTATGTATATTGAAAGGGTAAAGTTGGAATTCCTCAGTTCAAGAAAACGTTATTACGTATTAATGCGGATTATTCTTTTCCGTGTACATCATATACAGTGTTTTATTTTTTATTAAATAAACGAAATCTAGTGTACTGAATATTCTCGTTCGGTAAGAAATTTTACTTGCAGGTTTTCCTGTTCCTAAATTCACCTTATATTTTTTCTTCATTACTTCAAGGTTTCACGCATAATTCAATTTTATGCAAGCTTGGGAGACTTACGTAAGACATAAAATGAAGAAAAAGATCATGAATGTGACAAAGCAGCGAAGAGGAGAAAAAACCCTCAGAAACACTGAAAACATCTTTTGAAAAGCATATGGTTTGTGTGTTTCAAGATGTGATCATCAAAGTGGTTTGATGAAAAAGAGAGCGATATTAAAAGATGGTTTGAAATTTACTTTTTTGATTGAGCAAACAGTAACATACGCCTTGCATTTTTACATTATTCAACGCATCACACACTACTCATTTTTACGCACATCTTCAGAAACTCGTGTCAGTAATTAAATGAATAAATATTTCTTGTTTCAGTGAAGACACAATAACAACGATTTTGAAGATATTTTAAGAAGTATTTGAGAGTTCTCCAAATTCCATAAATACCATATACCTATATCATATGAATTATAATTTATGTTTGTAATTCAAACGTAATAATTATGATGAATTAAATATTCATAATTACAAATCATTAATTTCCAAGCGTACCAGGAAATACATTTTTTTCTCATACCAGAAAATATTCCAAAAGTCGTTTTCTTTCGTAAATGTATCACGAAGTTTAGAACCTAAATAGGCCTATTAAAATCATTAATTGCATACTTATATTACAGTACCTGAAAACATGCTTAAATGTCATGAAATGTATGCATTCCCAAAGTGAATGACAATATTTGTTGATGTGTCATGATCAGTGACCGAATAGAAGTGCTAAAGGTGAAGTTTGCGTTGGTACCCCCCTTTTTCTTCGTCAGATGATCGCAGTGGTGGTATACTTTTGCTTACAATGAATGGATGGCGCTTGAGATGAAAACAGGGAAAGGGGTGATTATTTTAGAGATGAGTTCGTACGTGATATGTGATGGAAAGACATACCAGAGAGGTTTATGTAGGCTGATAATAAATTGAAATATCCATATGAATGTTTCACAACTAAATAGGTGGAAACATTTAGTTTAAATGAAAGACAATCTTAATCATCATTGTCCCGAAATTTCAACAAAATATATTTTTAGAAAAGTGCGAGCGCACGTCTTTGCATCATATGCTTGTATAGTAACCCTTTCTTTAATTACCAAATGAAAGGAAAATTTAAACCTTCAAGTATGTATCGAGTTGTAAGGGAGATAAAATACGTCGGCGTAAAACTAATGTTATTTTATATCTATTCTGTAATGTCATTACCATAACGATTTTGTGGTGTCGCTCTGTGAAAGGGCCTCCGAGAGAATGAGGGATTTTATTAACATTCTGAGAAATATAATAAAACCACGATTACTCAGAATTCTGTGGACTAAAATAAGAAATTCTTACTTGTGTTACATCTCGTGTTACTACAAACGTAGTAAAGATAAAATACTGTAATGTTTCTGCAAAAATCTGATATTTCCCCACAACAACTCGTATTGCCCTGAGCCCTGAAATCAAACTAGTGGTACTACATTTTTTAGCAGGTACTTCCTTACATTATTTCTAAGTTTTGCAATTTTCAAACATATAGAGAAATCAAGAAAAAATAAGACAATCCAATTTTTGAAAAGGTCCTTTGCATAATCCCTGAAAAGAAGAGCTCTCTCGTGGCTCAAAGCGAGGTCGCTATCCTTTCACCGCTGAGTTCTGAGTTCGATTCCGGCGAATTTCATGTGAAATTTGTTTTAAAAAAACGAGTTTGGCTGCTTCACAAGGGCTAGTCCAACCCCTGTGAAGTGTCCTAAACCCTACCCTTTTCCTAAGTTCTTCCCATTTCTGGCCGCTGGGTAGTAACGCAGAAGTGCGTAGTAGGAGGCGCGTACGCGGAGAGTCTACCTGGCGTTCCTCTTGACAACCGCCAGACGAGACGAGACTTACCTATATACTCTCTGCTTACATACGAAAGATGTTAATGGAGGATTACTCCGCGCTCAACGCTCGGCACGGGGAAAAGAGACGCGTTGCGTCGATAATGATAAAATTAAGGACGCAACAAATTAAAAAAAGAACAAATTTTAAGTAGATTTTTGAGATTGTTTACAAATTCCATGAAATTTGGACAGAAACTAAGCGAAAACTACGCGTTTTTGTTTTCAAACAACTTGTATATGATCTTTTTTAAAGATGATTTTCTTAGCACTGCATTTATTTACTGCACTGCATTTAAGAAAACTCTGTGTTAAATATTGGACATTTACATTTTTTGTTGCGATTTTGGAAAATGGAGTGTTAGCCAAAAATGCGACGCATACCAATTATTTTACAATATTTTGACACACACGAAGAATAATTTGAAGCTGTTTTAAGAAAGTAATTGTTTAAAAATTGACAATATATCACCCCAAATTACGCGAAATGTACTTCGAAAATTTTTACTTGGCATTAGTTGAAGATCGGTCTTTAAAGATCAGATTTTATTGAAGGAAAAAAATCGCTAACTTCAATATTATAGTTTAGGAAGACGCCGAAAAAAATTGAAAAATTACAATTTTTAATTAAAATTTGTCCTTGTGGAGCGTAGTAATTCCTAAAAATGGCGCAGGTCTAATTTCCGTTGAAATCTCTGAATTTTTGAACATTGTAAAAGTTTAAAATATTTTTCGGCGTTTTTCTAGAACTACAACATTGAAGATATACATTTTCAGTAATGAAATCTGCTGTTCAAAGACGAGTCTTTAAATGGATACATTTTCGAAAATACAAGAAGTTTTTGTGTACTGTTGCCTGAAATAGAGGCAATTTTAAATTATTTTTTTCTCAGAAACGGCTTCATTCTTTTTTACATTTCTTCCTGAAATAGAGTAAAGAAAGTTTAAAAAATGGTGCAGGTCTCATTTTGGGTGAACTCATTGATTTTTTGAAAACAAATCAATGAGTTAACAAAAGTTTATAAACGATGCGAGAGAGTATGCACTGTTGTAGTAAAATTAGTTTTGTTAAGTAGAAAAATTTATGAAGTGAAACCCACAATAAAAATGTTTAATAAACTTGTCGCCCTTCGAAAATACGATTTCGAAAAACGAAAATCGAAATACAATAAATTTGAAATCTGTTAGGGGTAGAACACAAATCACGTCGCTCTTATCATTTGCATTCCAATAAAAAGATTTCTATCTCTCGAGACAAAGAGATCCGTTATGGGAGAATTGTCAGCCACCCTTTTAGGACGCATGAGAACTTGTGCGTGGTGGCGCCCCCAGCGACTGGGCCCGGAAGTGCCCCGGCCAGCATACACTTAACCCTATCTCGCTCGCGCGAGTGGTATATGACCGTGGGGGCGCCCTCCCCGTCGACATTCTCCGGCCGATAAGGGCTCTCCATCGAGGCCGCGCTGGGGGAGCAGAACAGAGATGTTCGCGAAGAGGGCTGGTCTGCAAAGCGACCGTCGACGAAACATAGCCATCTCCTTTTCATTCTCACCGACATTTTTGGTTTGTCATTCTTTTTCACATTTCCTGCACTCACGGTTGTCTCAAACTATTAACATGATTAATGACCAATCTACGATTGCCTATATTCTATTTTTTGTTAAAAACCACAACGTTTCGCGACACATGGCCACATCTCAGGTAGTGTAGAGGATCTTGATCAAACGTAGGCTGCGAACTGATGAATGACAACCTGTTCCCACCAACAGCAGGAAAATATCAGTGTGGCGGCAAGGCGTATCAAGAAGGCGAATACAATGCATTATCTTCTTAATTAAAACTGAGATAGGTGGCTCAGGCCATCAACTGAAGTCACTACAGTGCCTCCGACCGGGAGATCCTAGGTACGAGTCCTGACGGTGGCAGGACCACGCGCGATCTTTACTTCCTCTTCCTTATCCTATCCTCACCTCACACACACACACACACACACACACACACACACACACACACACTAACATACACTATACCACCACTCATGTCGGGGGACCAGACGAGATTTTAGAGCTTGACCCGGCTGGGGCGGGGCCCGGATCGTGGGAAATATTTGGTTGGGGACCCCCCCCCGTAGCCGACAGAAGGTCGGCACCAAGATCTCGCCATCCAGCGGGGTAAGACCACCGCCACCTCACGAGGAAGAAAACACGCCCTACACTTACGGGACTAATGACCTTAGAAGTGGACGCGTCCGGACAATCTAACAATCAATCAATCTTTAATTATAAACCACTCTATGATTACCTAAATGATGTTTTGGATTATTGGTTTTTAGTGTATTTGATGGCAATAAAAGTATTTCTGTTTCTCGATATGGGGGATTTTGATTGTCTTTAAGCATCCTGAGAATACCCCTGTCCTACAATAATACAAACATGATTCCCAGAATGTCGTCTGAAGAATTGTAAGAGGGCAGGAATGTCGGCGTTATGTTTGAACAACAAAGCAATAACTTAATAGGCACTGATAATTACAACAGTATGTGGTAGCTGTCATGAAACTAATGAGATTCAAGTGGTGAATTCATAACATTTGAAGTAAGACTGAAATATCTCATTTCACTAATAAATCGTTTCTGGAAGTTATTTTCAATAGCGGAAGTTATTTTGGAAGTTATTTTCAATAGCGATTTTCTGAGCGGAATTGAGAGTGTAGTACGATATTGAGGTTAGAGCGTGGATTTGCAAGGTTAGGTTTTGAGGCGGGTTTTGTTAGTCATTGTTGAGTTGTTTTAGTTCTTTTTAGTAATTACACTATCATTGTTTTTCTATTCATAGTAATACTTAGAATTACAATTACCCCCCAATTTTTTTAATATATTTCGTTAAAGTACATTGGAGATGTTCATTTATTGGTAAAATTGTAGTTAGTTGTATTTTCCATAAATTCATAGTAGTTTTTGCTTTTATTTATTATTATATTTTCCTAATTAATATAATTTTGTTAAACTATTCAATACACGTAGCAGCATTCGTAAACAGACAGATGGCAATGCAAAGAGTGAACAGATTAGCGTAAGCAAGAAGTGCTTTGGTTTCGGCAACTGTTTCTTGAAGTACTCTTTTTTGTCGCTAGAGATTCATGGCGCTGTTCCTCTTCCCATTGGCATTTATCGTGAAGCGCACGTACGTCGCGTTCCCGTTCCCGTTCGAGAGCTATTGTGAAGAGTTCTTTTAATGACAACCTTTTCTATTTGAGAAGGCTGCCATTAAAAGTGAAAACATTAAAAATAAGTATCAACCTTAATAACTATCTTAATTTCATCAACAGGGATGACGCATCTATCATTTATAAAGTCATTATTTTAACAATCATTTAGCATTTATAAAGTCATTATTTTTAATAGCAGTTAAAGAATTATAAAATAGTGTCGAAAATGCATGTGATGTTTGAATGCAGTGCATCTATGAGCTCTCCGTTCAGGTCAGTTCCAACAAGACTATTGCTTCGTTTCTTATTCCAGTTACCTTTAAGATAAAAATAAAATCAAAACCTTGCCTTGAACTTGAAAATATCTTCTAGTTCAAAGCGAGGTGGCGTGACGTTCTGGCAATTTCCGATTCACATTCAAATTTTATTAACCACATAAACGTTGGTCTTCATGACTATCTCGCTAATTGTAAAATTGTTAAGAAATAAATTAAGACAGTGCCATTCAAATATCAAGTTTAATTGAATATTTGTTTGCAAGAATGTGAAAAATTTCCTGAGAGATATTGTGAAAGATTATTCAAGTCACTTCAGGGTAATCGCTGCGAGACAAAATATTCATAATTAAATGCCAGGTAACTGGTTGTCAGCGTTTATGAGCTTCTTTTCGAAGTCGTCATTGAATAGTCCGCACTAACCACCTAAACATTGGTCTTCATTAAATTCTTGGTGGACTTTTGTTAGCCATTTTGAAGCGGAGACTGGAGAGTCATTATTACAAAAGGTGGTCGTCGAGGGACACATGGCGCACGCTCATCCTAACAAATCTGCCATCCGCGGCGCAGCGCCGGGAAAGCGTTCCCGTAACTTCTAAGAACAGCCGCAGTGGCGCTCCACGGGAGGCCAAGCCCTTTGCGGCAGGCACGCTGCCCCTCTTCGCTCCGCTCCACCCCGCTCCGTCCCACCCGGCTCCGTCCCCCTCCTCTCCGCCCCGCTCCCTCTCGCCCCGCACGGCTTCGCTCCGCGCTGCACCGCGCCGCCGCGCCCTATCCCGCCCCGCCTCGCTCCATTCCGCTCCGTCCCGCCTCCCCCTGCATCGCCCCGCCCTCCCCGCTTCGCGCCGCGCCGCGCTGCCCCACCCCGCCCCACCCCACCCCGCCCCGCCCCGCTCCGCCTCGCTCCTCCCCGCTTCGCCCCGCTCCGCCCCGCCCCGCTCCGCTCCGCACCGTTCCCTCCCCGCCCCGCTCCGCTCCGCCCCGCCTCGCGCCGCCTCGCTTTATTCCGCTCCGTCCAGTCTTGCTCCGTCCCGCCTTCCGCCGCCTCGCCCCGCCCCGCCTCACGCTGCCCGCTCTGCCCCCGCCTCTCCCTGCCTCGTTCTGTCGTGCCACGCCCCGCACCCCCCGCGCCACCTTCTGCACTCCCTGCCATCTCGCCCGCTCACCTACGTGCGTCGCCAGCACACGTACCCACTCCTCCGTCTCCGTTTACGACTCCACCTCCACCTTCTCGCGGCCCCTTTTACGGAGAAATATTGGCGGTTGAAAAATCGCCGCCCGCCCCCCTGCGGAGAAGCAGATAGATTGTAGATTTGTGAATGCCGAAGCCCTTTGACCTTTTGCGGACCTTTTGGACCTAGTTAGTGCCGAGCGCAACGTTCGGAAGTGGATCTCAATTGAACACGCATTCGTTACCCCCGAAAAAGTGTGACAAGTTTAAAGGAAGGGCGCCGAAGCAACATTAAAATCGGGTGCATAGAGAAGAGCTATCCAAAGTAGGATTATTTTACTCTCTCCCATACTATTACGTATTACAGGAACAGGTTTGTAAAGTTTGCAGGAAAGAGTGCCAATTTTCCGACAGTAAAACATTTGGTGTGTCCCTGATACAGAAAAATGGGATTTTCCTTACTCCTATACGTAATATATTACTGTCTCCAAATACGTTGTATAGCCAAGACCCATGTTTTGTGGGTCTTTGATAGCAAACAAGTGTTTATCACAAAACCTTTTTCAAAACACCTGTCCGTTTGTCTCTCCGTGAACAACATCAACGCTTAAACTGTTCTCAGAATTTCCGCCAATGTTGATATTCCCCGATAGATCTGCATAATGCCGCAATTCTTCGAATTTCAAATGAATCTTTTAATTTTTGTGTGCTTTATTCAGATCTGCTCAAATGGAAAAATTCAGGCAAGACAAATTGCTATGGCCCACTATATTTACAGGTCAGGTTTACTACGGCTCAGGTTACTTACGGTTCCGGTAACAGGAATCATTTCAAGAAAACTGATGAAGCAGTAGCCTTTATACAGATTGAGTCTGCATTTCATCATTCGAATTTTCAGAACTCACACATTTATAAGTACGGGAGGTCAGCGTGGCAGGTATCTTAAAAAAGGTTGTCTGCCTCACCCAGTACCCAGTCATCAGGGCTGTCCACTCGACTCATCCAATCTGAGATGCGTCACTCGCGCCGCCATGCGGCAGCGGAAGCGGGACTTCCCAGTGTGAGGTGTCAAGGCGCCCATCAGAATGCGGTTCCAGTTCTATTTAGTGCATTCAATCTCCAAACACGTAGTGATGAGCTCACACTCAAATGGCGCGCTGTCTAGTCGCAGGGTTTTACAGTGCTAAAGAAAGTGACTCGCGCCTACATGAAAGATATTTTATTTCAACTGGTAGCCTTTTCGGCCTTCTCTACGATGAACGATTTTGGTCGATGGGTTATGATATGTTTTTGAGTGATAATGAAGAAATGGTGGGAGGATAAGCAGGGGAAACGTTGAAAACTGCTTTGTCTGCCACACACTACATGAATCCTCGCGAATCCATGGATGCATGAACCGACAATCGGAATTTGAAGCCGGTACACAGAGGTGGTAAGTGAGCATTCTGACCACATCTCCAAAGGTTGCCCAATATGAATACGATATAAGGAAAATAGTTACAATTGAAGCCTCTCTGAATGCCCGACATGAATAGAGTGTGTATTGACAAACAAACACACGCCGCCTCTGTACGATATGCCGCGGATTTGATTAGTTTCAGTGAGTTTACAGACCCGTGACCTACCTAGATCATTATCATTTGCCTATGATTATCATCAATTCCCTAAGTGCAATGCATGATATATTTCGGGAGAGGTTTCTCCCGTGCTGGATGGATCTAGCACCGAACTATACGTTGGCTTGAAGTTCCCACACCTTCAGTTACCACCCCTCAGCGAGACGTCGATTGCGCGCGATTCATGACCCGCTTGTTTGGGTACTGCTCCAGTATTCGCCTGTTTTTCAGAGAAACCACGGAAAACCACCGTTTAGAGCAAACGGCTGCTAGAATGCTCTTCCAGGCAGTGGTTGAATTCGACAAACTGCTGTGTAGTATTAAAGCGTTTATTAACAAAATGACATAAGATACATTCGTTACTCTTTATTTTGCAGACCTCGCTGATGTTTTTAATAGCCGAAACGCTTTATTTGTACATACGTTGCCTGAGAATTAATAATTTTGTTTGTGAATTTTGTGACATTAATTTATTCGCTACGAATCCACATTCATATACTCCTTTACTCTCTTTGTAAAGTTCCGTTACATATTTTAGGCGCCAATTTTGAAACAGTATTCCAAAGATGTTTCTTCTTGTTTGGAAAAATTTAGTTTTTTTCTACATATTGGCTTATCACATGGACAAATTTATGGGCGTTATGAATCTACAGAAATCGGCATTTCCTTAACTAATGGTGCTACAAAATGGCACAAACTTTCTCGTAGTAAAGCTTTCTAATATCCTTGGTGTGGCCTAGGTTTACGGTCTTGCCCCATCTTCTTGTCAGCTACCATCTATCGCCACCCAAAGTACATTTTTTGACATTTTCTCAATTTTTCGCTTTCCTAATAGTAGAACCGAAATATTACGTTATGAATATTAAAAAAGAGTAAAACCTCATCATAAATGGCAATTTGCAATGAAAAATTTGGAGCCGTTTTTAAGAGAATGGCATGTAATCGTTACTGTAAATGCGAAATTGGAATCTCTTTTACACAGAAAATTTTTGAGTTTTCGAAAAACTTCATTTAAAGTCAATTGAAGTACTTTAACTCGCAAATGCAATAGTGTTTACAAATCGCCGGAAATGTGCATATTAACCGCGCATATTAACCGCGATTTAAAAAAATGTTTGCATAATTTTTGAAAAAACAAAAGAATACAGCAAAATGAACTTTGTGTCATTTCTAACAGTACAATTAGCACTACCTATTGAAAAAAAATTTAAGATAAAATTTGGAAAATTTTATCATCATTTTAGAAAAAAATGGCGTGTGAGCGTTTCTGAAAATGCTGGAATTTTAGATCCTTTAAACAGCAAACTGTTGAGTTTTCGAGAAACTTTCTATGATATTATTTAAGGCATGTACTCATAAATAAAATAATGTGAAAAATTGTCGCTAATGTAAATATTGACGACGTGAGAGCCAAGTCAAAAATGTAAAATTACATTTTGTAATTTTTGAAAAAACAAAAGTATACAGCAATATTGCGTTTATGCCGTCTTAATGGGTGCATTTAGCACTATTCCTACTAAAAGTTTAAAGAAAAAAATTGGAGCCGTTTTTGAGATAATCTTGCTTTTGTAATTTTTTTAAATTCTAAATATTGCACACACTCAATATTGCACATATGACTTATGTCACTTTTATAAGTATATTTCACTGTATTTTTACATGAAATTTGAAGAAAACTTTTTCAAAATCGCAGCGCTTCGATTCGAATCAGATCGACCGTGGAATGTCCATTTTAGAAAAACTCCTATGTAACGTTTAGGCGCTAGTGGTGTTCACAGAGAGATACAGACAGTCTACGTTTAAAAAAAACAATTTTTCGGTGTCAGGGGACCCCAAAATCTGCATTTCCGTTGAAATTTCGAAATCGATTTTTCGCAGCATTACATGACTTTTTCTATACTACTCCGTAATATCTCTGTATATACGTACGTATACGAGAAAGTAAAAAGAGTCAGTTACTTTGCTAGAAAGCCTGATTTGTAAATAAAATTTCATGGTTTAGACGCCGTATCCATTTTTATGTATTCGGGAGCACCCGTGATAAATAAAAAGATTCTGTGTTGAATATTATGAAGAATAGCAAGCAGATTCTAGGAAGAATAGCAGATTCTGCGACGTCAGCCAGCGCGCTGGCGGATTCTTGTTTTCTATGTGTTTTCAGTGAAACTTTTCGAGACAAGAAAACAATAGGAGCCATGTACTAGAGTACTTATATATAATATCAAACGTTATATGTTTACTACATTCATTCAGTCTATTAAATCACTTTACAATGCTTTTTTTTTGAAAATGATAACCACGGTATAAAGCGGCATAACAATGAACACTGAACACACAATCCAAAACTTATGGAATTCTGGAATTGTTGTTGTTCGAATTCTTAAGTGTAAACTAATGACATGTGCGTTTGATAGCTACATTTATGATACTCAGCTACATTCTCTATTCCCAATATCATTGCGCGTACTAGAAAACGTTTTGTAGCTAAAATGTTTATTCATGAAAGCATTGAGCTAATTCTTTACTAATGAATGAGCGCCCATTTTGTTCTAATGATCGTGGCTGTTTCATTTTCTGGAGCCGCAGACCGGCCAATGGGAATCCTTGCAGTAAGCGCGTGCTCAGTCAGCCAATATACATTTTCTAATTTGTTGACGTTGTCAGAGAAATGCAGAAAAACTCCGGAAAACCCCGAAGATTTTGAATTTAAAAAATTGATTAAATAGTTATTAGTTACATTTTTTGCTTTCATTAGAATGAAACATTTTCTGTGTGTGTCTTTTTCATTCCTTTGGAGTTTGCATTTACGAGTGAATAAGGTACTAAAAGTTTACTGCTGTAAGCTGTTGCTACTCCCTCACGTTCTCTAAAATATAAGCGTGAGACATTCAGTCCCTCCTAACAATTGAGAAACGTTCAGAAATGAAATGAATTTTTTAAAATAATCTGGCAATATTTCCTTGTTTTTATACGTTTTGCAACGATGAAAACCACACGAACAACGAAAACACATGACAAGGCGACGTCAAATCTCGCACGTGTGCCCAGACGAAGCGCAGCGATCGGGGCCGAGCGAAGCGGGGCGGGCGAACGGCGGCGTTTGGCGGCCGCCCCCGCCTCCGCCCCCGCTCCCGCCCCCGCCACAGCCCGCAGCGTGCTAGTGGCGCGCGCTCTTACGCTTTCGATAGGCAGCGAACGGTAAAATCCGCTCGTGCTTAATAAATCAACCCCCAATCATCTCCGACGGTGGCCTTAACCACCCCTTTTCAGCCCCGAGTAATGGAATGTTGCGGGCTGCGGCGCGCTAGTAAATTTGTGCCCCCGCGTCCGCCGCGCATCTCGAAATGGCCCGTGCGTCGGGCGAGCGCGCTGGGCGGCCTCGGCCTCCTCCTCCTCACTGCCGCCGCCTCCATCGCCACCGCCGCCGCAGCCGCCGTCGTTCTTTCCAGCTGCTCGAGGCGTAAGGGCACGCATGTTGAATTCGTGCATCGAGTATCCCAAACCAGGTGGGAAAAAAACTCAAAAATGTTTAGAATAGCATGCAAACATTGATACTTGGATTGATTACTTGCGATTCTGAGCGTGAACTGCTTAGGTCAATAGTCCTGTAAATGTAGTTCATGGTTTTGCTTGGAAGGTTTCGATGATCTTGCCCCGCTGGATGGCGAGATCCGGCGCAGACTTACTGTCGGCTAGCGAAACTTTACCCAACCAGCTTTTATAACCAACGAGGTTATCTCCCACCAGAGGGGACTGCCGGGACAAGTTCTAACCGCTCTCGACCGGTCTCCTAGCTTGTGTGGTAGAATAGTGCACGTACGTGTAAATGTGTGTAAGGGGACGATAGGACAAGCCGGCCGCTAGAATTCTCCTCCACGCAGTGACAGATGCAGGCACAAATATTGGCCGGTATACACGGTACGCTTTTCGCGCAAAATGTACGTACAGACCAAGCTGCACGATTTCTGCATGAAAACTTTTTGAGAATTTCGTCATTTTTCGTGCAGAGAGCTTAGTTTGTGTCAAGCGCCTCCAGTGGCAGTGGCAGTTCACTAACGGATTTGTTTACCCGACGCAACGGTAATCGGCCATTTCAAATTTATGGTTAGGTGTGTCAAGGTGCAAATTTGTGAAGTGGTATTGTGATAACTACCTCTTTCCCTGTTCTCTCCTTCCTTATTTTTCTTATTTTGCTCCTCGTGGTTAATTAATACTTAGTAAAGATCACACAGCCAGAACGCATACCCAGAAATACCTTTACTGAAAATGTTCAGACGGCGCAATTCAGTTGTTTCCCGGTAGAACCCCTAGCGGCGTCTTTTGGCGTTTAATACAGAATTCTTACAGAAAACGACGAAACCGTGTAAACGCGACTTTGGCTTTTATACTTCTAGCTTGCGATCTTGATGTTTCTCTACAGATAACTGGATGAGAATCTGCACAAAAACTGTACTGTGCGGCCTTATGACTTTTATAAGTAGGTGACTGCACAAAGAAAGTGCGAGTGGTATCACGGTGGACTGGTGGTATGGACTCACGGTCCCTTCATCAATGACCTTACTGACATTCTCTTACTTGGTAAAACACAACGATTCGCAGTTGTTTGGTGACATTTCGTAAATAAAATCGAAGATAATTTAAAATGAACAAAATTTCAGTAACTTCCTTCTTACTAAGTGTGAGAAAGTAAGAAAGTTAATAAAGATGAATAAATTCTTCGAGAATATGAGAAGCTTTTCCATAATTTTTGCTTGAAAATAATGCAATTCAAAATAAAAATTTCTCAAACTGCTCCAAGTCTTTTTACGGATAGAACACGGGATTCTTAAAAGAATGGCGGAGATCTCATTTTCGTTGACGAATCTGAATTTTGAAAATTGCAAAAGTTAGAAATAATGCGAAAAAAACATTTAATGCCAGAGCCCTGGTGACGAAAAACGGATAAATCTTCTTTCTACGTACGGTAAATTGCTTTCTCTAAGACGCTGCGTAGTCAGAGACCGTGATTTATGTCGCCTTGATACCGAAAAATTGATTGATGGCCAAACGTCTGTCCGTCCATCTGTCTGTCTGTCTGTCTTTGTCTGTCTGTCTGTGTTTATGTCTGTCTTTATGTCTGTCTGTCTTATAAATATGAATGTTTTTGTTCATTTTAATCGAGAATACGAAATTTAAGATTTATCAGAAACGAATACAAGAGTTTTAATCATTCCGTAAAAGGGTTCTTCTCTAAAGAGCCACAAATAAAGAACGGGCTTTAACAAGACAACGGATGGTTTGGGTCTGTGAGGCCCACAAACTAACAAAAACTTCAGCCAATCACACACTGATAGCACCAGCAGGCTGTTCGTCTCTCTACCTTTCTATCATTTTCAAATGAAACGTTCAGGGTGACAGTTACTGTCGTATAGGTTGTGTACGTGATTATATGTGTAATTTTCTTTTCGTGCTTGGTCCCTCAGACGCATCCCCCCCATCCCGTAGGTACGTATTCGTATTTTTAGAATTATTTCTTATTGCGTTATACATGATATTATTATATAGTATTACATATAACTGAAGTCAAATTCATCGGTAATTTCAGAAATCATTCAAAATTTCCAGTGAAATGACGAGAATGCTATTAGGCAGGCATCATTGTGCTCCTCCTTAAATTTGCCAAATAGTTTGATAAGAATGTTCAATACATAATATATTAACAAAAATGCTTTCTTTTATGTCGAACTTATATAATGAAGTCCTCCAACAACGATACAAACAAAATATTTGCTATGTAATTAGCAAATATTAGCTATGTAATTAATGTTTGCTATAATTTCATGATCTCCAAAATCTCGGCTCAAAAATTTTATTATCCATAGTTGAGAGTTGAATAAAAGAACCAACAAAGCAATGTTAGCAACATGTGAGAAAATGTTCTTTAATTAAATATTTCGAGATAGTCTTGGACAAGTCACATAGACATCACGCACTTCAATGAATTAAATATGTGACAATGGGATTGATAGTGGTGAAAAAATCCCTAAAAATATTGCAGTAATTTATGCTCCCTTGATAAGTAAGAAGTAGAACCTCTCAAGCTTAACATCTTTGAGAATTTCAGTCTTCAACTGATGAAAAAAATTACAATGCATTCTAACGTGAAAGGCTTGGTAACTGTAGAAATAATGGTAATTATGCGATGTCACGTTTGTATTTATTGATTGACATCAGAATAACTTCGATTATTTGCAATCCGAATAAAAACTCTAAAGAAGGGAATCGTGATGGGTAAAGAAATCCTTCCGGACTCTCGAGTGACGGAGGAACGTCCACCAGCTGTGCTTTGGTAAGACGACCCTCCAAATAGCGGAGGGAGTCGTAAGCATCAAGAAGAAGGCGACAGAAAAACGAACAGATGGAAACACGAATTTTACTTTGTAAGTAGGAGAATCCGAGATCGGACTGAGACATCTGCAGCCGCGCTGAACACAAACCCGTTGCGTTGGTTGTTGTCTAAATCTTCCGTTTCTCGAGGTGGGCGATTGAGTTCCAACTTCTCACTACATCGTTCAGAAGCGGAAATTCGTGAGTAATGGATAACAGAAAAAAGCAATGCATGAATGTCATTAAGTATTTAATTATTGGTTTTATTAATTTACGTCAAAGGAATTCAAGCATTTATAACATGATTCTATTATAATGAAGTATTTAAATTTTGACTTTGTTCAAGAAGTTTCTTTTTTATTTACAATATCTATGCCATTGTTTAATTATATTTTTCAAAATTGCTACTTTTAAGATGAATTATATTTTCTGTTCCTTCTGTTACGTGTACCAATATTTCAAAATTTGATTCATATTTGGCTCATCCAAAAACATTTACTATTTTCGTTTCTAAATATTTGGTGTCCTTTATAAATGTGTTTCTTATTGAAACACATATTTGTAACCTATGATGGTCACTCTGCAGCCAAAAAGTGGTTTGTAAAAATTAAGAAGTAAATGTTAACTTCGGATTGGCTGTAGGTTATTAGAGGCAGAACCCATAGAGACATTCCATCGACAAAATACTTTGTAGACAGACTAATGAGTCATAAGAAGAAAAAAATTAAAAATAAGCAATTGTCCATACTTACGGAAAAGAAATTGAAAGTGAGGAAAATCTTAACTAGAATCCAATAATAAACATATGATAAACCTAATATCCGAATCGTGTAAAGAAAAGCCTTTCAGTTACCTCTGGTAACGCTTATTTAATTGTGAAAAATCGAAAATAAATTTTGGTTTTATTGCATTTTATAGTTTTTGGTACTTTTTGCGTTTTTTAATTGCAGTTCTGTTTCATAATAGTGGCATCCATTCAAACTGATCGCTATTATAAACTTTACTGATTATGCAACTAACTACTACGCCGTATCATGACGCACTAACTATGCAACATTTCATCATAATTTTTACCAATACTATGGCTACGGTTTGGGTCAATGTCGCGGGTCAAACTTCCCCACAACTCTTCATTCATTATATTTTGAAAAACTAGTGTATGGTTATAATATAATATTTTGTCGTTTCTGTATACGTTTGAAGTACCCCGTTCTTTATATTATTTCATTTCTATATTTTATATCAAACACAATTTTGCAACCTTCATCCTTCCAGAGAAAATCAAATGTACACTCTTTTTTCACACCAAGCACTTGTATGACTTTTTTTGTATGACTGCAGCAAATGCACAAAATCACTGATCTTGGGCCTAGTGTATTTTCATTAACTGAAAATACCATATGACAGCATTTACCAATATAAATAACTTTTCGCAGCAGTTTCCTCATCTATGTTACTAATTTCCAATGCTCGCAGAAATTGAAAGAAAACTCTGCTCTCCCAGTGAATGGAAACTTAGGAAAAGTGCAAAGTCTTTAAATTATTAATTTTCAATGCGTACAGAAACTGAAGAAGAAAATCCTACGGAATTCGGACATATCAGAGGTATCTATGGTTTTGCAAGATACTCGGATATCGGGAAGATACAAAAAAGTATAGATTTTGAATGAAAAACACAAATATATCCACCTTCTGTTAATCCGCTTATTCTCTTACTGCGCGTAAAGAATGAATTATCACACCCGGTGCGTCACTACTGACGACACAGTTGAGATCATGCGACATCAAGAATCCAAGGAGGAGGCCGCACACCATTAAATGTTTGTTATTCGCGTGTGGGTTACGGTACTGTAACCCTTTTAATATGCTTGATATTGATGAATTGTACTATTCCATGTTTGCGCAGTATTCGTGAAGACATTCTGTAAAAACAATTAATTTATTGCAAGGTTATTATGAGGGTATTATATTTGTTGTTCTTGAGCAGTGTGCGTGCTGATTTTTGGAAAACCATTTTCTATGGTTTTATGAAGCAGCATTTTTGCTGATGGAGACCACTAGATATCACTAACCACAATGACCACTATGATTCATTACCACTTACGACAATAAATCTGACTTACGTGGTTAATTTTAAAATTCCCATCAGCGAAATGCCAGGTTTGAACAAGTTTTAGCAGAGATGATGGGGTCTCACAAAAATAATAACTGGAATAAACAGGCGTTGTTTTCGTAGGATGCAGTTTCTTCGAGATATTTGTATATGTTAATTTAAATGGATCGCGTTATATCTGTACAACAACAAAAAAAAAAAAACAGTGCAGAAAATTAAGTATCAAAAAATTCACAACCGACAACTTAACGATAAGTTATGCCACACTTATTTTGTGTACACTTATATTGTGTTTTTTTAAATCTGAGTTAGCTTTCAAAATGTATCTATGGTCTCGCTGAATTGTGCCGCCCCTTTTTTCTCTTCCTAACGAGCGTCCGTGTTAAAAGACAGTGTTCAACTTCACCCCCGGTGGTCAAAGGTGGACAGTGAAATGGCAATCTCCAGAAGCTGAGAAGTTGGGAGGAAAAAAGAGAGGAGGTATTCAAAGAAATATGGCTTTGAAGAATTTTCACCCAAACTCTTGGCCATTGTCATCTCCTTGTTATTCCTCATTTACTTTGCGTCTCCTTCAAGTTTGCCACACGGAGCTTTTCTTCTTCCGTTTCAAATGATTCCATTAAGATTTTCTCGCTCCCTGTTGTAATTCACGGTTCCAATGCAGTAGATTCATTCAATTGTCCTGCTGTTCTTTTCAAGTTCTTGTACCATTCAATTATTGGTTGCTTTATCTATTACATGGTTCTTGTGTTCTTTACGTTTATATTTCATTTCTGTCTTTACGTTCAGTTAAAACAATGTCTTGTATCTTCCTTTCAGACTTCTTATTTAGTCGGCGTTACCGTCATTACTGTAACTAGTCATCTGACACGTTCTTAATTTTATCGTAGTCATTTTCAGTTCTTGCGACAGGTGAATTGCAATTTCTCTCCACCCTTTTCACTCAGGTCAAGACATGCCGTGATACAGGCGAGACTTTTCTTCAAATTCCCGTCCTCGCCTCCTTACATTTTTCCACCCTCACTACGTGTCCTCATCAACCGCTCCCCCTCGACCACCGGTACCCTCTTCCCCTCTTCCGCTCTCCCGCCACGTTCCGCCCCCGCTCTCCGCTCGCGTGGCCCCCTCCCCGCCAGTCACCTCGCGCCCTCGACGCGACGTTGAAAAAGCGCGCTCCTCTTCAACGGACCGCAAGGGCTGAGCGGGGCGCGGGGGAGGGTGGAGGGGGGAGGGCGAAATATACGGTTTCCTTTCTAAAGAGGGACATTCCATGGCAGGAAAGAGGCCCTTCCGAGGAGGTGGTCGCGGGACGCGGCGAGGCGCGGTGGACTCGGGGGGTGGGAGCGTGGGGTGGGGGGCGTGGGCCACCGGGGGCGCGCTGAGGGAGCGCCGCCACCCCCCCTCACCTCCGCGCCGCCCACCTCGCCGCCCACCTCGCCGCCCCCCACGCCGCCCCCCCACGCCGCCCCCCACCCCGCGCAGTGGGCCCACGCGCAAGCATTGGCCAAGTTGGCGTGAGTTTCGAAAAAAATCTCAAGAATCATTTGCTAAGGAAACAAAATCATTGGCATTCCTGGGTACTATAATATATTCTCATCAAATTTGGTATCGGAAGAGGTAGCTCAGGGCATCAAGTGATGTCACTGCAGTACCTCTGAAAGGGAGGTCCTAGGTTCGAGTTTCAACGGTGCCAGGATTTTCGACGCTAGCTATATGGGTAGGTCGAGTCCAGTCGTTGTGTGGAGGAGAATTCTAGCGGTCGGCTGCTCTGATCGGTAGTTTTCCATGGTTTCTCCGATCAACACCAGGCAAATGCAAAGCAGTACTCCATTCAGATGTCCATGAAAAGCCCATCAGATATTAGTTAGCATTGAAATAAGATGTTAGTTAATAATTTAAATTTACGCCCTCCCTCTATTTAAACCGCAAGACATTAACATAAGGCCGCCAAAAATGAATAAATAAAATCCCACTTCCACAGCGACACAGTGGAGAGGAAAAAGAAGACTGTCTGTAAATACTAAGAAACCAAAACCATAAAGAAAAACTGAGTTTTTATTTGTGAGATTGAGAATTTTTTTCATTTTCTTTTCAAGCTTTCTGTTCCCTTTAAGCAGCTATTTTCATGGAGAAAGATAGCTATATGTTCCTTGTATACATCATTTTCCCTTTACACAGAAAATGTAGTGTAACACAAGACATTTTGACGAATGTCCTTTGGGTATTGATTTACAAAACCTTTTTCTTTTCAAATTTCATCGTTGTTTTTAAGTTTTTGAATTTGAAATTTGTATTAAAGTTTTGTCTCATGTTTAATAATAAACTTTTATTTTACCCACGAACTAGGGGAGATTCAAAACTGTATTTGTTAATTTTCAGAGTTGTGTTTGTGTTACAAGTGGTTACAAAGGGGGAGGGATTTTCAAAAGCCACATTTTGCCACCATACGTTTTGGGTGGCTCCCTAATTGGCTTGGAGAACTGTAGTACACGGTGGTATATTCCCATCACCTTTAAGGCGGCGCCCCGATGTGTGACATTCAGTGGATACCAGGCGCCTGCTCGCCGAATCCAAAGTAGTGAAGATAAATTGCATGCTTTGCACTGTCAGACTTTCGGTTCTCTCTCTACATGTAGCGTGTCAGTCTTTTGTAGCACACCAAAGAAAATGAATAATCGCCGAGAACCTCGGGACCGAGCGAGGAGTCTTTGCTACTCGCCGAATACCAGACTGCGTTTAAGCTAAACGCGGTTCCACACATTCGGCATTCGCCGAGCAGCGAGCTACTGCTCGCTCACTCCCGAATACCTGATATGTTCGGCGAATGTTCGCCTCCTTTGATCTGTTCAACAGACCGACACGCGGTGGGTAGGGCGAGCACCGAATGTTCGTCACTTGGCAAACGGTAAGCGATCCTTTCACACTACTCCGGATTCGAGGAGTAGTCGCTCGCCACTCCCCAAAAATCGAATGTGTGGATCCCCCTTAAGTTAAAGGCGACTCCACACTTTCCGCATTCGCCGACCACCGAGCTATCGCTCGCTCAATCCCGAACATCTGATGTGTTCGGCGAATGTTCGTTTCCTTTGATCTGTGCAAAAGACCGACACGCGAGGGGTATAGCGAGCACCAAATGTTTGTCGTTTGGCAAACAGCAATCGATCCATCCACACTACTCAGGGTTCGGCAATCAGTCGCTTGCTGCTTGCCGAATACCGAATGTGTGGAACCGCCTTAAGTGTATACACGAAGGAGGAAAGCATTTCTGTTGAATCGTTGTTCCATTTGTGCGCCTTTTGGCCTATTCGGACCCAGTGTGCCGCGCGGGCAGTGCTCTGTCATTAACAGTTGCGCAGGTGGTGATTACCGCGAGAAGCTGCGTTCGGCCGCGGCCGGCACCGCTACCCTGACGGCAGAAGGCGGAAATGGCACCGACCGGAGATTTCACACCGATACGCCGCTTATTGAATGTAATTGTCTCAGCTGCGGGCAGAGGTGGGCGCGGCGCGGGATCGTGGGGGCGGGGCGGGGTGGGGTAGTTGGGCGAAGGGTGAGAACGGGACGGGGTGGGTGGGGCGGGGCGGGACGGGGCGGGCCGCGGATGGCTGTCAACGCGCGGCACAGAGAGAGAGAGAGAGAGGGAGGGAGGAGGGGGAGAGGGGAGCAGCACGACTGAGGTGAGTTTCGAGAAACGGAGCACACCGACATCGGTGGGAAAAAAGTGAAGGAGGTCCATTACTCAAACATTTACTTCAGAGTGACCGCGGCGGCGGCGGCTGCCGCCGCAAACCAGAGCGATTTCGGGGACTTTTTCCTTTTTCCATTTTTGTATTTTTTTTCTTGTTTTTCCAAACAGTTTTCCCTCCACACCTGTCCACTCAAACTGCACGGTCTCTTCTGAAGCACATACCTGACCCACTTCAAAGTCGATAGTTTATTAATAAATTTTCATTTACTGGCACTGTACAGTTTTAGGCTGTTCTTATTTTTTGTTGGGTTGTTGAGCTGGAGATTACATAGAATTTAAGTTAATTTGATTTAAGCAACCCGTTTTCCTGTTATTGCGTAAACAGCAAATGGAAAGGAATATTGATGGGTTTTTGAAGATGTTTGTTTCTGCTACTTCAACATCTAGCATAAACAGAGCGATGAAAATTGGCTAATACTTACATAGTTTGCAATTAGATAATGCTTAATAAATATTAGAAGATTTAAATATTTTGTGAAAGTCTTATTTGAATTGCTGTGACTGTACTACTAATAAGTACTTATAAAGTAATGTTATGAATAATAATTATGGTTATGAAAGTTACTGTTTAGAAAAATAACATTTGAGTATGTGTATATTTTATATGCTAAATCTAAAAAAACAATATTCAATTGTATGTCTCTTAAATGCAAGTTGCAACACTTAATACGTTCCTTTCTCGACATTCTCTCTTTTTCGTGCCCCTCCCATGTTTTTAGAAACTGACACGATTTTGATTGAACATTTTTTTGTTAGAATTTGTCAAACCCTTTTCTAAATTCACGTCTTTTGTGCTCTCAGTCTCACTTCTGAAATTCCGACTGATTATGTTTAAAAGACGGAAGAAAAAACAATGAGTTGAGTTGAAGATTTAATTAGTCTTTGTAGCCTGAACCAAATTTCAAGTTCACGAAAAATCTTTATTATGTGAATATCCTTGGTATTCTATTTCTAAAAGTTAATATTTCTATTTTTATTCGTAAATCCCGCAGTGGTTTGCCGCAAACCTGAACACAATATTGAATTATTTGCATTCATTGTGAAAGCCCTTTCTTCTTCCCCATGAAATATGTATGAGCAGTGTAGCTGAGTGCGAGGTAGTTTTCTCAAGAGATGCTGACAGTTAATATCAGAAACATTACCGAGATGAAGTTGCTGAGAAATTTGCGGTCAAACGTGGTTGGTGTCAACATCTTGCGGTTGATGTAAACACCTTCTCAAGGTGCTCTGGCAATGCATGTCGTACGTTTTATTGCTTGTCGACAGCCACCTTCATCATGCTTCGCACAACCGACGCAGATTCGATTACAGCGGGCACGAGCGGCGCGCTGTGTGGGGCCAGCGGGGGAGGACGCTTCCAATATTTTTGTTCTGACCTTCTGGGCGATGCTCAAATAAAAAACAATTATCCATAGGTTTCTCTCAGTGTGGATAATTAGCTGTGTATTTTTGATAGTGTATTCTATAGTAATCAAAAGGGCTATAAAGCGAAGATGTGCAAGATAATGCTTATTCCTATTGCAACTACGGCAGTGGAATTTGGCCAGTAGAGAACAGAAGAATAAATTGGATGTATTAAACTTGACGATGATGGTGGTGGTGGTGATTATGATGATAGTGTGAGAAATAAATACATAGAGAGATAGGAGAAGAACAGGATATTGGAGGGTGTGAATTGTAACAAAGCGGTAGGAATAAGAGTCAAAGAATATCGAAGATGTGGTAAATCTTTACATCATTGTAGACATGCTCGAGATTAAGTCATGGAGTATATGAATAAGTGTTCAAATAAGGAATTTAAATACTATGAGAAGAATGATTAGGTATCTCTGCAGCAGCAGGAAATACAGGGCGTCGACTGCAAAGAAATTTTAAATATCGATAGAAACGGAAGGATAAACGACTATAGAAACTACAGGGAGAAGCAAACGGAAAAGTATTCATAACTGCTGTTCAATAAGAAAAGAATCGCACGAGAACAGATGGTGCACAATGAAGCGTATAACTCAAAAATGCATCTTTATTGAAAATAGGTGAGTAATTTCAGGTGAAAGAAGTACATTTATGTGGTATATAGGTGGAAAAAATAAATATAATTTTTATATAGTAAAATTACATTATTATCCTCAGTTAAATTAAGTTTCCTGAGGCACTTTTCTGATAAGACTTTGTTTTTGCTGATTTCTCTTCTTTTATATCGCCCAGAACCTTTATGCTTATAATGAGACGAAGCTCCGAGGATATTTTTATGTATTGCGAATAAAAATATCCTTTTTTCGAGTACGAACGAAGAAAAACGATATGTGAATTGATGGAACAAGAGTGCAATTTAGAACAGCTCTGCATAAAACGTGGCACTGCAATAGCGACCAATTTACGCCGTCAAAACCAGAGAGCGCCGGCTGGCCGTTCGGTACTCCCAGGTTATAAATGACACTAGTTACCTACCGAGTCTACAACAGTATTTCCAGAATGGGAAATGCGGACAATGTCTCGGTGAGAGACAGGTGCGGCGAAATAGAAAAATTACAAAAGTCACTTTCCGCCGGAATGTAATGTTCTCAAGCTAAAATCGAACACGTCTTAATTAGAAATTGTTATTAGTTAGTTATTTTGTAATATATATTGTTTATTTATTACGTATCTCCGTGCTCTCGAATTTTGCTACAAACCTATGCAGCATCCAAGAAGGTAAATTAATTTCAATATAAAGTAATTAAAGTGTTGTTAAATTATTTTATGTATTTTGATACAACTTTAAGTATTATGTAAGAAATAATATAAGTACAATTGATTATACTAAAAACTATTATTAAGTTTATTGCAATATATCAAAAAAAATTACTACATTCCTATTCATTATAGGAAGGATCCATGTATAGATGTTGTTGTTATTATTATTATTATTATTATTATTATTATTATTATTATTATTATTATTATTTTATCAATAATAATAATAATAATAATAAATATTCAAAAATCCGATTACGCAAATCTAATATAAACTCTATACCCGCGTGGTTGCCATGCCAAGGCGCGGGGCGTTGGGAGCGCGGGCGGTCGCCACGTGCGTTGACCGGCGTGGCGCATCGCGCAGCGTCGAAGCCGCCCTGATAAATAATATAGAGGGCCCCCCGCGTCGAATCGAACGTCGGCCACGTTGTCGTCCACGCCGCCAACCAATGAACGCCGTCGCCGTTTTTCTTTCCGGGTTTCTCTCGCCTGACGTGAGTTCAGAGGCCACGGTCGCCGGCCACCCACCCTCTGGGGTGTCCGCGCCAAAGCGAGCGCCACCGCGACTCTTCCTGGTGGTGATCGTTCACCGACACACGCTTTCTATTATTAATTTTGGTATTAGAAAACATTCACTTGTTTTGGTATTTTTCTGCATAATGAGTTGATGTTAAATTATTAGCCGATGATATATTTCTGGCAAGTTACTAAACAGACATGAATAGTTATTAGATTTCAATGGATAATACTATACACGGAATATGAAATTATTACACCCAAATCTCTGTGTGTTTCATCAACATCATTATCATCATCAAAATGTACTATCATTTAAGTGTTTCGACCTGGTCCTACCTCTTAGCGTTAGATAAAGATAATATAGTTAACACGCAGTGTGCATATAGTTCTGATTAATAGGTAATATTTATTATTTTTTGTGCTTTTTCACTCATATCTTATTACTTATTTTCATTCATGAATAATTTTAGACAATTTCATTCGTTTCATCTATATAATGTTTCGGAAATATTTTCTAATTATGCAACTACATTGAAATATTGCAAGCCTTCTTATGTCCAGGTTCCTTCTTGATTTCTAGTATTACACATTCCTTCTCCTCATGTCATAATTTTCATAAATGTCATTCTCTCTCTACATGTAATACTAGATCATATATTCTACCATAAATCTCTGGGGGAAATCACATTTGACACGACGTTGTGGGAAGAAGGTCAAGTCGCACAAACATTCATAATCACCGCCCATAGCGAGGTGTAGCAAGGTGTTGCATACGAGCGTCGTAATACGTCGGTGCTCGTTTCTTGATTCCATTACATCATTAGCACTGAAATGCACCACCGAGCAGAGCGAGTGAGAGCGCACATTCACACTCGCAACAACTGCCCCGCTGTCGCTACGGCTGGGACGCCTACCGGCCGTTCACGCCGAGACGAATGCCGGTCGACACCGAACGGCGTGTAGCGATACATCAGCGCAGGCGGCAAGCGACGGCGGCGTCGCGGGGCGTCGCGACGCGCACGGCGCTGCGGCGCGGCGGGGGCGCGCGCGCCCTGCGGAGGCGGTTTCCACATTGCCAGCGTCTCGCCGCTCCAGTTGCCCCTTGATCGCGCCGCCTGCGAAAGCCGACGCCGCGAACAGATCGGCCACTCTGCCGCTTTCTCACGGTGCTCTTTCGTTCGGGGATCTGGCTTGTCAATGCGTGCGAGCGATTTTTCTTTTCGTGTTGCGACCATCGTGTTGACCTTTTGAAAGCTCACTCATTTGGGATCGTGTTCGGGTTTATGGACATCGTCGTCGCCGCATGACGCTAGATTCGAACATCTATATCGAGATGTTGGATAAGAGGAAGGGGTTGTCTCAGGATCAATCTCTTTATTGAAAGGATTCGATGCAGAATGTGAAATGGCGGTGTCTGTCTGTCTGTCTGTCTGTCGGACGTGCAGTTAAAAATCGATAGTAGAAGTCGCACGAACATCTCCAGATGTTTCACCGCTAGTGATGTTCGTCGTAGAGATGCCATGCCTTTGCGTTTCTTGCAGGTATTCTCTCGTATTTTGTTTCTTGAATCTCAAGTTGTCTTTTCCTTTGAATTATGTTACGTCCTAGAGCAATATTACTGCTATTTCCATGTTCCATTACTTCAGTAACTCTTACATATCTCCGGTCGCCGTCGCTTTTATGCTTTCCGCGAATGGATCATTCAGCTCGGACGTCGTGTTATTCTCCACTTCTCGGCCATATGAATCTGCCAAGAGCTACGATCACCGCCATCAAATAACATAAAATCCCGGGTATTAAGCCGGAGCTAAGCAAGTTATCACAGCACGAAAATTCATAACCCTGCATATTCATCTCTTTGCCAGAACGGAGATGCGCAAATAAATACGTGGTTAGGTACGAATAAAAACATTCATAACGTCAACGCCGTCGCCATATATCTCGCGTGTATCTCCGTGGGTGCAAGAATCGTAGGGAACCGGCGTCCTCTACGGCAGCGGCGACGGCGGCAGATCCGGAGGCTCGGCCAGTCGTCATTCACGGGAGCGGGAGCGCGTGTTTACAGGGTCGGGGCAACCAGGTGGAGCCGCGCCTCGCCCCGGCCCGATCCCCGCCGCCCCGCCACGCCTCACTATACTGCCCGCCTCGTCAGGTCCGCGTCGTCTTCCCCTCGCGTCCCGACCTTGACGTGGGAGATAATTACTAGGGCACATACAGCGGGGGCGCTTCGGCAAACGTGGCCGTGGCGACGGCCGCGCGGGGGCGGCGGCGGCGGCGGCAGCGGTGGCGAAGGGCAGGCGGGTGGCCGGGCTGTGCGGAGGTGACCAGGTGGCGGCGGCGGCGGCGGCGGCGGCGACGGCGGCGACCCCGCCGGCTGCACTCGCAGATGCGGCGCGCGGTCCCCACCGCCGCCACGCACGACTCGCGACCACTTAACCTACTTACTGGTATTGGAGCACGATAAACGTTATCTCGCGTGGGCCTGAGAGATATCGGAGGAAGGGAGGAGAATTCGGGGCGGAGGCGGCGGCGGCGGGCTATGCGCCGTCGCGGGGTCACCGACAGCAGGCGCGACGACCGCGTGTTCTACACCATTATACACCGCCGCTTCATTTGATATGTACGCTCGATAAAGTACACCGATTCTTCAATGTTAACATAGTGCGCGAGACGAGGAATGTCGGAACACCCTCCCTAAATCTTGTCCCGCGGCAGAGGCGATGGCGCCGTAGAACGCCGCGCTGCTCCGCGCCGCGCCGCGCGCCTGACGCGCGTCTGTAGCCGACGCCGCGTTTCCGACACCGTCGCCAGCCACACCTTCCCGCCGCCACTGCCGTCATTGTCGCCGCCACCGTTGCCGCCACCATCGCCGCCACCGCCGTCGCCACCGTCGGTGCCACCGTCACCGCCACCGTCGCCGCCACCGTCACCGCCACCGTCGCCGCCATCGTCGCCGCCATCGTCGTCGCCATAGTCATTGCCATCGTCGCCGCTATCGTCACCGCCATCGTCCTGCCACCCTTGCCACCACCGTCACTGCCACCGTCACCGTTGCCGCTACCGTCTCCGCGGCCTCCTCCTCCACAGCCACCACCACCACCACCACCACCGCCGCCGCCACGTTCCATCTCCATGTCCCGTCGCCTCTTTCCCCGTCGTCACTACCTCCCGCACGCCTTCTCGACCCTTCCCTCACCTCTCATTTGCATACGAGCTCTATGATTAAACTGCTTCACGAAATTACCGAAATTTTCGTTTAAACAAAACTATATTAAAATGAAATTTAGCCAGGCTAGATATTAAATTTCAACCCCCTGTCGGGAATGCCCGCCGCTGCCACTTACGGAGTTAATTGCTAACATCTACATAATGGCGGCGAATCCGGCAGCGGGCAGCGCTCCGCAGTGCATTACGTGAAATTAAGGCCCACGGCGGAGGCTCAGCGGCGGCGGCGGCGACGGTGGTGGCGGTGGGCGGCGGTGGCAGGCGCCTGCGCCTGTACCCCGACCGGCTATTGTGGCAGCCCACACGCAGAAGCGCATGGGGGGCGGGTTTCCCGGCCGGCGATTACTCTCTGGAAATTGAAAAGCTCGTGTTAAGGAGCGCCTAGTGCTGTCGAGGGAGGCGGCGGACAAGCGGCTGGGGCCACTAGGTCACCTGCGCGAGCGGCGTCTCTTGCCACCAGAGGAGCCACCGTCGACCCCGGAGCGTAATAGCCTCTGCCAATGCCACCGCCGCAGCTCGTACCTCCGTCACCGGCAGAACTTTTGCCATCCCTACTTACACCGGGCGTTCGATACTGACCGAGGAGTGGACCGAGCGTTCAATTCCTGATGATATATGTGTAATAGTGTTGGACAAAGCGGGTTCATTTTTTGCGAGATGCTCCCGTTTTACTGCCTCTTAATTGACCACTGTTCCATTATTATTCAGTTCGTATCTTCACAAGCAACTGTCCATCAAATCATTCATCCAAGTATTGTCACAAAGCTTGGGTATTGTCATCGTTATTAACAGTCATCCCGACTTACACCGTCACTACTCTCATCTCTTCCTACAGCCATTACCATTGGCACAGCCATTAACATTACACGCACCGAAGCAGTTACACGTGCAGTTGCTGTCATAATCTCGCATCTTGTCGCCACAGCCGCCGCTTGTCATTGGGCGGCCATCGTTTTCGTCACCAATGACGCGCTCTTTCCGCTCCAAACTACTGCAGCAGCTGTCGCTCTCGTTACCATTTCTGAGCCAACGCACTCCCCGCTCCCTTTCCTCTCAGCTCCACATTCGTCCGACTGAACCATCATTGCCTTCCGCAAAGAGTTCAGGTGTAACTTTTCTTCCACAATTGACAATGTGTGATCGTTACAGGACCGAATAAAGAGCTGAAGGGGCCCGAAATATGTCCAATCTACGGGGTCCTCTTGTAGTGTTGAAATATTAAACATAAGTAATCAAAATAAAAATTCAAATAAAACGATAACCTACGGACTGTAAAAAATTAATATTGAAATACCCAAAATATATAATTTTAAACAATTTGGCTCTACATTTTTCCGGCAATTAAAAAATGTGTATTTACTTCTGAATTACTAATTGAATCTCTGAATCGTTAATACAGGTGTTAGAAAATATTTTCTCAGTTTAACGTAAGATTTTGATTAAAACAATATTGAGGTCTGATTCAGTGAGGACTTAACTCCACTGAATTACTGCACTTAGTAGGCTTGCGTATTAATTCCCTCCTGGACCATTGGATTCTCCTGCTCTAACCGCCACGACGACTTGTCGACAATCGCATTACAGTGTCCACCTCCACCACCCCACACCCTCTGCCGCCACACACTCAACACAGCAGCGAGGACATTACTGTCTCTGTTCCCTCTTGTAACACAGCTGCATGCTTCAGTGCTCTCGACGCAGCAGCTTCTTGTGCTATCGCCTCCAGCTGCAGCAGTCGAGTCCGATCGTTCGTCTTGACCAGCGACCTGCCTGTTCACGGACCCTTGCCCACGGTCTAGAAGGCTGTTACGACAAAGCGCGTGGGTAGGCGTATTTCGAAGCTCCTGTCAACGGGTTTGAATTTTGAGCGTTGGAATCACTTCGGAATACGTACAGCTTGCATATGCAGTTTTCCAGACAAGGCAGATGTGAAGAACATGAGGTGGGTTTCCACTTGCATGGACGAAACCTACTGTTAGAGGCACTTCAAAGAAACAAAGTATGTGAGAATCGGTTTCGGATGTCCCAATCGAAGACTGCGATGTCCACATGTGTTCTGATGCCCATTGTAGCTGCCACGTCTTCTGAAACTTATTAGTCTCTCTATTCGTTCTAGCTTTCTCTCAGGAGCGCTTTTATGCCTGTGCTGTAGAATACTTTATGAAAGAACACGTCGTAGAGAAAAGGCCAATATTTTTCAGTTAAATTATCAAGGTTCTTATCTGTCACACAAGATATTTTCAGAGCAAAATGGATTGGGCTAATTTTCTATGGAAGTTTGAACAACGAGAGTACACTCACTTCTACTTATCAAAGCGGCCCAAAACCAATTTTCTAAATCTTTTTGACCTTGAATTTATTCTCTGGTAGTCCTCGTGTACCAACTTATGTGTCGTTGTCCGAGTTCCTGCAGGGATCTACTTAAATATTATTCCCTTTGAAATGTATAACAGAAGAACGTTCTTGTGAAGTTTCCGTTAAGAAGAACAGAAAGGTAAAAAGCTTTCATTCTTGTTAAAATTAATGTATTTGTATATGTGGGAAAGTATTGCTTGAAAGTTATGTGTGCATAATCCATTTTCATTGGCTTCAGTTCTCCGCAGATCAATATTCCCCATTTATATACTATAATATACGATATTAAGAACATTGCTTTTTAATCTGAAGTCCTTGAATCATGTACTCATTTATTGTTGAATATAAATGAAAATAAATATTTTAACAATTCCATTCTTTTATATGTTTTATGTTGGAAAACAAAATATAAGGGAATCATTTGGATTTTAAGGGAATTATTTGAAATGGAAAGAAAAGGTTGTATTTGAGGAGTGTTTATAATGTGTCTGATTTAGATGAATTGGTTGGCGTTGGTGGGTGAAATGATATGCCGCTTCGATGAAACACGTTAATTAACAATTATCAGTGTAATGGACTCATCTGATTCGTTTTATAAACTGTGAGTGTTATTTTTCGAAACATAATCATATACCATCAAACATTTGTTGATTAGAATTTATTGCAATTTACTCGGAGGACCTCATAAATTGACCAACAGAGATGTTCAAATTGAGAATTCAGAGCAAACTATTTTCCATAGGTTAAATTTCTACTTTTCAAAACCTTTTCTACATCTCAGAAAGAATAGGATCATATCCGTAAGCCAAAACACGGGTTGATCGTAATATGTTTGGACACAATAGCGACATGGTCCCCGTCACAATGCCTGAAGCGTATTTTTACCAGAGGCAAGTTACAAACCTACGATCGTTTCGAGAGGGTCAGAGTTCGTGCACGCACTCGACGTGCATTAAAGAAAATAACTATGGTGTCTCATCGAATTAAAGTTTAAAAATACCTGGTGTCTGCTGCAGTCTGTCTGTTGTTGAAATATTGGGGGAGTTTTTCTGAACGGATTGTGCCAAGAAAACTGCGTATCGTATATTCGTGCACTCTTGTTATAAGGGAAGATTCTGAAACCACATGTATTAAGACTGTTAGCAACCTCGGCGTCAGGATCATTAAGTGTTGAAGAATTTATCTGTGTTACCTTTGTCTGAGCGAGAGGAAAACATTTTTCTTTCTGCTTGGAATTTGTTCCTCTCGTGTGTAACTAAAATCACACAGAACTCACGTGCCAACACGTTGTTTTCACAGACAATCTATCAGCTTGTGGCTTCGGAACGCGATACCAACGTTACGGGTGTTAATCCAGTCGGTAGGCGCGTATTTCGTAGCTTTTTACTCAAGCGAGGCGGGTCGCCACGAAACTGCTAGGCTTCTCTGATTTTCAAACAATGTGATTCCGTCGCGTCTCATCTGGAAAGGAATGAGATTCCCCGCAATTGTAATAAGGCGCGGCGTTGCCTTGCAGCTCCTTGCTACGCGCGCCCGGGATGTGGCGCGTTCTCCCGGTCATCTTTGGAAGCAGTTCAAAGCACTTCATTCGAGGAATGAAATTCTTTCTCTTTGCTAGGTTATCTGCGGGGATTTTGAAGGAAGAAAAATTTCGAGCGCGGGACGTTTGAACTAACCCTTCGCTGTCAATTCGGTCCAAAGGGTAATTATAATTGATTGTACGGTGCCTAATTTGAATTAATTTCGCCGTCTATGTGCCAAAATCTGCTTTGAGAGAAAAAAAAATAAACTAGTAGCATATACTAACGAAATTGATCCTCTATTTTACACAACATTCAACTGAAAAAGAGCTTTATCGATGGTGCTACGTCTCAATCGGCCCTTGGGCTTACTTCCGTGTACTAACAGTAAAGCAGAAGTCTTTCACAGTATAATTCTTTCATAAGAAAATTGCAACATATTGAGGAATAACATTAAACAATTATGCAATTAATATCACAGACGATGACAGAGAAATACAGTTTAATGTCATGCATGAGAATTCATTCGGATTATGAGACGTAATTTAAGTTCACAGCGAAAATGTTACCAAAATTGTCATGTACAAATATTCCAGAATGAATTGTAGTTCTCAAACACACCGTGCATTATCACACATAATTAAGAATGTTCTTGCTAGATCAGTCACATATTTAATTATACACCATAATACGAAATTGTACTTTTTCGACCACTGAAGTGCATTATATTGAATCACGTAAGTATTTATTAAGCATTGAATGAAGAAAGAAAGAGAAATAGCGTTATCGGGAGGCAAAAAATCAATCCACATGCTCAAAAGCGTAATAATAGTTTCTCAGATAGTAAAGCAAAACTTCAATTAAATTAATTTTTCTGGAGATTTTGATTTAAAATAAAAAAATCGAAGTATCTTGTGTCCGCATTTTTTTAAAAATTGGCCTCATTTAACAAAAAGGCCCTGAAAATATTAATATTTTCAAGAGAGTAGATGCAATGATTTTCAGATCTAAAAGTGGGGAATATAATTATTTATTAAGAAAAAATTAGATACAATACTGACGATGAAGATCTTGGAAAAAATTCACGTTTGACAATTTTGAAAATGCAGTTTTAAAGAAAAAGCGATCGTACACCATATTTAAAAACACTTTGCTCGAAAAAAAACAATGAAAAAATTTTAGTTTTTTAGAGAAAATCTAAAAAAAAAGTCTTATTAGCTTAGAGCAAAGAGCCCCCACCCCACCCTAATGACAAGATTATTTTCAAATTCACGTGATCTCGAGCTCGGAAATATAGATCAATTTTGGGGGAATTTCCATTTTGGGGAAAAATTGTGTTCGGTGTACGCGCTACAATAGTCTTTATACAAGCACTTTCGGGGCGACCCATGGTGGTGTTGTCAGCCCACTGGCATTCTATCACTAGAGCCCGAGACCGCTATCTCCGTCGATCTATGTCACTGCCGCGCCTCTCACCGGGAGGTCCTAGGTTCGAGTCCTGACGGCGGCAGGATTTTCGACACTAGCTTTTCAGCTAGGTCGAATTCAGTCGCTGTCTGGAGGAAAATTCTAGCGGCCGGCTGCTCTGCTCGGTAGTTTTCCGTGGTTTCTCCGATCAACACCAGGCTAATGCCGGAGCAGAATCTCCAAACCAAACAGGCCACGGACCGCGCGCGATCCGTCCTTCCTCTTTCTTGTCCTATCCTCTCCCCTTACACACACACTTACACTAACATGCATTACACTACCACATATTCCGGGAGACCGGTCGGGAGCTTGGAGCTTGTCCCTGCTGGGGTGGTGCCCCGCTGGTGGGAGAGTCCTGGTTAGGGGGAAACCCCACTAGCCGACGGTAGGTCGGCGCCGGATCTCGCCATCAGTGGGTTAAGATCACCGCCATCTCCCAAGAAAAAACATGCGCTACACTAACAGGACTAATGACCAAAGCAGTTGACGCGCCCGGAAACACGAAAAAATCAATCAATCAATCCGTCGATCTATGTGGAATTAGAGATGGAGATAGCGGATACACAGCAAATTTTCTTGGGGCTTACCATTTCTCCACACGCTCATTCCACCACCATTCCAGCATTATTCGTATTACTCGTACATTTTCATAATCACTTATCCATCAAATCGTGTATGCATTCCAAGTAAGCGCGCCAGGATGTGGAACTGATATAATAAAACCAGTCGGTATGAAGTTTTTAAAATACTTTTTTTCGTTTTCATGAACATTTAAAACGTACGTATTATTTTCGTCGAAATCTGGGCATCGACTTTTTTCAATTCTACATACCTTGCTCTCTACTGCATATACGAGAAAATTAAAAAGCACTTAAATGTATAATAATAATAATAATAATATTAATAATAATTAATAATAAATCATAATATTAATTAACAATGATAATGATAATATATTATTATTATTATTATTATTATTATTATTATTATTATTATTTATTACGCACTACACATTTAGTCTTCTGAGATATAAATGAACTTTTGTGGTAATTTTTTGGTTAAAGAAAATGGATTTTTAAAATTTAAAGAACTAAAGGGCGTTTAAAATTATAATTTTCATCACTAAACCCTGTACAGGGGGAGTATCGTTTGATTTTACGCAAATTGGGCGACTCGATAGTTCAGTAGTTAGAGCAACTTGGCGTAAACCAGAGACCTGGGATTAATTCCCGTTCGGGGTGTCAATTCTGTGAACAAATTTAATTATTAAAATACATTTGTTACAATGTAACAATGTCACATTATGGATAAAATTTTATTGGATACAAAATTTACGAAGTAATTGCCTCTCGAGTATGGTGACAGGGTGGTGACAATTGAATATCACATAACGGGTCATAGATCAGGCTTAAGAAACGATTAAAAAAGGGTTGTCTCAGTATCCCAATGGTTAGAACATCTGGGCGTAAACGAGGAAAACCGGGTTCGACTCTCGGTCAGAGAGAAAATTCTTTTCACAAATTTCATTAGTAAAATACATTTGATACACAGAAACAAGTTCACATCTTAGAAAATAATTACTTATTAGTAATTACGACGGAACGTATTTCCGACGTAATAGCTCATCCAATAAAGTGAAAGGATAGTGACAATTCAGTAACGAAAATGTGTTATATTATTATCGCCAATACATCTGATACCACACTACTTGTGCGTCTTGTTTTGGTGTCGTTTTATAGATGAAAGAAATCATTTCTCCATTAATCATTTGTCACGTGCGTTGATGGTGTCGTTAGTACTCCAAGCATGACTGACGTCACAGAATCTAAATTAAGTAGCACGCATGGGCTTAATGAAACGTAGGCACCGCGTTTGTAAATGGGAGCAGGATTAGACTACTTAACTCTTTCAGCCATAGGAGGCGCAAAATATGAAAATGAATCTGATTCGTATCAGAATTTATAACGTTGAAAAGCATATATTTTTTTGCAGAAATTTCCGTTGAGGCGTACGTTGATGGTGCTCCATGCGATACCGGATACCATTAGTGCTCCATGCGATACTGTGATATGCAGTAGGATGTAAAATCTAAAGCACATGGGCTTAAAGAAGCGTAGGCAGTACATTTGTAGATCCGCACAGGATTGGATTGGATTGATTGATTTTTTCAAGTTTCCGGACATGTCAACTGCTTTGGTCATTAGTCCCGTTAGTGTAGTGCATGTTCTTCTCTCGGAAGATGGCGGTGATCTTCCCCCGCTGGATGGCGAGATCCGGCGCCGACCTACCGTCGGCTAGTGGGGTTTCCCCCTAACCAGGACTCTCCCACCAGCGGGGCACCGCCCCAGGGGGGACAAGTTCTAAGTTCCCGATCGGTCTCCCGGAATATGTGGTAGTGTAGTGCATGTTAGTGTGTGTGTGTGTAAGGGGAGAGGATAGGAGAAGGAAGAGGAAGGATGGATCGCGCGCGGTCCGTGGCCCGTTCGGTAGGGTACTGCTCCGGCATTCGCCTGGTGTTGATAAGAGAACACAGGATTGGACTCCATAACTATTTCAGCCATAAGAGTTATAAGATATGAAAATGAATCTGACGCATATTCGGTGTTATAACGCTCAAAAGTTTACATATTTTGTAGGATATTCGGGAGAGGCAGTTCCTCATTCAGTAGGTCTACTTACGGTCCCAGAAATGACGTGAAAATAATGTCGGCAAGTAAATCTCGAAATAAAATTCTAATTAATTCTCTTGATATCCTATTTCTCAATTTGGATTGTCAGGCTTACTACACATAATTTAGGTCTCTCGTAACATGAATGCCAGAGATCACTTTTAGCTTGGTGTGTGTCCCGGATTCCATTTCCTGTGAGATTAAACTGAGTCGAGTTTTCTGTGATGAACCCAGAATGTGGCTCAGGAGAGAACTCAACTTAGTTCATCCAAATTCTACGAATGAAACCAAATATTACTGAAACCTAATGTACTGGTGATATCCACTCGATATAAATCACTGCATGGCCAGTCTCTTGAACAGCTGTATACAATCTTGACACAGGTGGCATTCTCTTCTTCTTACAACTTCGCGTTTTTATCAGTACGATGAGTTTACGGTTACACGGTTTACTACTCAAAATCTTATCTACTCAGACTCCTCCACAGGCCTGAGAAGTTTCTACACGGAATTTCAGGACAGCCTGCAAGTAGTAACACACGTACATGCATACACACTATAGAATATACCCATGTGTACATAAATGCATAATATATGCTACAGCCTCACATTAGTTCTATACGTTTATCTCATCTCCTTCCCCTCCTCCACTTGTCCTGTCCATTTACGAACACGCACAATTTTACACACCTAGCGGAAATAACTACCTGCCATCTGGAAAGTTGTAGGACAGATAAGAAGCCCAACTCTTTAATTGAAAATGACCGAAAAAAAGAACAACGTAAACAGACTGAATATGTATCGCGTCACAATAAGCATTTGTTACATTTTTCTGCCACATTCCCGCCCGTAGAATCCATTTGCATACAATTACACACATTATTACGAGAAGAAAGAAGTGGATAAAAAGTTCAAAATGTACTATTGGGTTGCTGGTGAACACACTACTGTCTCCGTCAATAATAAAATTAATATTACAACATAATAATTTGACCTATGGAATAGAACCTCGCGGCCCAGAAAACTTAAAATTTCCCCAAATATTTCAAGCTAAACCTATGAAATCAACAACCGATGGTCCATGGTACATTAGAAATAATTTCCTCCATCAAAATTTAAAAAAAAATACAACAGCATCAGAAACTAAAGACGTAAAGCTTCAAACAGCAAAATCTAGAAAGACACTCAAGACATCCGGCAGTGAACATTCGAGATAACAACCTTGAGGCAAAGAGACTAAATAAGTTTCAGCGACATAATTGAATTCATAAATATTATATGGGTTATAAGAAGAGTCACCGTGTGGTAACTTCTTCACACTCGTTGCCATTTACAATATAGAATTTGTCTAATTTTGCTTATAAGGAAAAATTATAAATAAAAACATTTTTTACGTGAGGTTGCTTTGTAACTGTTCTGGTCATACGGCAACCAAGTTTTTTTTAAACAATGGTTTACATCTTTCAGGGAAACGGTAAGGGCATCACACATACGGACTACATGAACACACACACAATCACCTATGCCTGCGAGAGGACTCGAACCCGCGACCCTTGGAGTCAAGATTCCCTGCCTTGGAGTTTGCCCCAGACCTTTCACCTTAGCGGCCTCAGCTATCGAGGCCGGCAAAAAATTGAATTATGTGTGGGGAAAATGCTCGTCTGCGGGGTGCGTGCGAGGGAGGCCACGCAGCCGTGCGTTGGCGCGTAGGGGGCGCCTTGTCGGGGATGGCGCCGACTCCTTGGCGCGGCCTCTCCGGCAGTCGGCGCACCGCCGCGCCAACCATCGCCCCGCGCGCGATGAACAAATGTTTTTGTCCTCTTAAGCCGCCTCCGGCGAAAGCAAATACGTACGAGAAAAATCGTGTACATATTGACTCGCGAGTTTCCTGAGTATTAGCACATAAATATTGGATGAACTAATACTCCTCGAATATTACGCGAGACTCGCAAAATGTCGGAGTCTCTTCTTGTAGCAGAATGTCCAGATGAGGACCCGTGTTTGGTGATGAATATTTTGATTCAATTGTTTCCAGTGTCGCTCCAAAAGGTTCGCCTTCACAAGGAAGTTTTTTTTTAATGTTATGTGATATGAAAACAAGACCCTTGGTGCAGTATACTCGAATTTATATTTGTATGGGAATCGTAGTAACAACGGTAGTTATGAGTTTTAGCATGGAATAACAGAACCGGGAAATCGAAAACATATCGACTGAAGAGCGTTTCCTAGGAAATTGAACAATTGTGAACTGTGTTTTATGTAAACTATGATAATTTTCATAACAGAGTATTTATTTCGTATCCATGATTGTATTGCATAAATTTCAAAGCGTGTTTAAGTCCATATAGCACTTGATTTCTTTAAAAATATAAACACAATAATGGTTATTAGAACTTATAACTGTGAGACAAAACTACCCAAAGATTGCTTATTTGGGAAAGTCGAAATTCAATTGATTCACCATTTAACCATTCGAATGATATGCTCTTTAAATATTTTGATGCTATTTTAAAATTAAACTCTATTCAAAATAGAAACGGTACAAACACGTACTTTCTACGGAAGCTTATTCAGTAAACGCAGGATACAAGTATGCGCTCGTTTATAACCTTTTCTTAGACATTCACGATAACCCATTTATGCTTTCATGTTACCGAGACGAGGGAGATGAGCATTTGATGTTGGATTCCTCAGCCAGTCTCCTCATCATCTGTCCAACATTCTTTACGCTCTCCGCATGCATCGCATAACACTGTCACTCTGAAAACATTGTCATGTTGTAACAACATTCTGTAGGTTCACAGATCTGATAAGAAACTTCAAAACTGACGGCTCCTGGTGACGATAGGCATACTAACACCGTGTGAGGGGAGAGCTAGTGTACGTTGAAGATACGTTGAAGTGTTAATGATGTTGACCGGTCAATGACGTATGCCTCCAGCATATTGATCATGAGTACGCACAGGAAAGTGGTTCCGTCAACGATGTAATGCCTAGAGAAGAGTTATGGCTTTATTGGAGAGCTTTCGGTGAAATGAAACGAGAAGTAAGTATTGAGGATCAAGTGCGATTCGAATTCTTGAAGGTGATCGGTTTCAGATAGGAAAAACCCCTAGTGTTATTCGACATTCCAGGATACACAGTTGTATACTAAAGGGATGAACACAAATTCAAAATTTGTAGTTTATCCTTACTTAGGTCAATTTTTTATTTTACAAAAACCCTGTTATTTATACTACGTTTTTTAAATATTTTGATGAATACTTATGTTTGTGTGTCAATAAATAATTTATGAATTTCGATGAGTTCTTATCCTGTAAATCAGAGAAATAAGTACATCATAAACAATGCGTCTTTGAAAGTTTGATACGCACTTGATGATGCCAGAATTCGAATTCTCTATCAGTAAAGGTGATGTTTTAACGGAAATCAGAGCAATACACTTCGGTACCATCGATAACCATAGAAAGCATTTTAAATAACTCTCCAAATTTGTGGTTGCCTATAACAGAGCCGCAGCGTGAATTTGTATCATGGGAATATGAGATCTAGCCTCGTTATTGCGATCCTGTATATTTCAATTTAATTTGAAAATAACTTTTGTTAAAACAATAAAAGTCCGTGAAACTTGTTTACTAATTCTTATCTGTACTCCGAAACATTGCTTCCATAAATTAAATTATTGGTGGAAATGAAATCCACTAAATAAATTGTGACTATCCAGAACAGTAGGGTTTACAATTGGAAGCATTTGATTTGAACTCATGCATAAAAAGCCCTGTAATTTGAACACCGTCTTGGAGAAGAGGTTGAGTTAATGAAATGTTTAAGATAAGGAGTGTTCCGTAATGAATGGTATCTCGAAACCAATTATCCAAGAGAGAGGATGTTCAACTGAGACGATTTACATTTGAGGTGATTTGCATTCGAGACGTTTGCAAAATCGCGAGGATTTGTCAGTTCTAGTTGTGTATTACAAAGGAATGAAAACTCTAAGAACATGTAGTTGCAAATGAATTTACGAATTGAATTGGTTTTAAGAACTTGATATTTACAAATTGCGAAAGTTTAAAGTTTAAAACTTACAAATTATAAAAAATATTAATTCTGAAATATTTGTGTAATTGCAAATCAAACTTGTTTGTGCACAGCAGTCAATTCAGAGCATCAAAGGTTGCTTTTCGTTGACCTTCCAAATCCTAACTAAAACGGCGTTGCTAGCCAAATTGCTTAACTACACACGGGTTAAGCAATTCGAGACATCGCAGGTTCCTGGAAGGGTGACCATCCAGGAACCTGGGGGCCTTATAGTGCCGAGCCCCTGGCCGAAGGGAAAAAAGGCAATAACTGACTACGATTCACGATGACTGACTAGATCAAATAAGGATTACTTCCGTACATCTTCGGCGCCAGTATGTGGCTATAACATAACGTATTAGCGTACCAGAACTTAAAAAACAAACTACTGAAAACGTGACCGCTAGAAATGACCAGAAATCATACGTTTTACATGTAGTACTTTTGCAGTGGTATTAAATTTACTTTTGTGTATATTTGTGACTTCAGTGTGACTTGTTTTATTCATTTTTCGTCCAACTCCTGTTACTTCATGTGAAATAGAAGGAACGTTCAAAAAGCTGAAATTATGTAGAATTCAAGTGTGTTCGAACAAATTGATGATGTAGATTGAAATATCCATAACCTTTGAATTATATTCTTACTTTGCAACAATAAGCATACGCTAGGTTGGGGGGAAAATTTAAGGATTTTAGGGATTTATAATTAAAGGATTTTTTAAAATTTTTTATTTGTAATTGTGTACAGTTCCATATTTTTGTATTCTGCCGCCGGACATCATCAGCCCTACTGGAGAATAACATCTCTACCTATTTATAAATCTATCTGTCTATCTATATATTTATCTGTCTAACCATCGGCCTAAATAGAAGAGGTGATTGTGGGAAATTTTTGGGCGAAACGTTTGAAACGATAGACATATTTCTGTAAAAGAATGTGACATCTCAAATTTCACCATATTAGATAATGGAGAAAGCATGTTTTGTATTGTGTCTATTTTAATAGTAATTTTTTAATCAAGGTAGATCACAAGACAGCTGACAGATACGAATAGATTTATCCATGTTCTTTGACAGAAAAATCAACGCTTAGCTTAAAACCGGTCTTCTGCAAAATTATGCTTTTCGAGATGTCACATTCCTACATTACTTATCACACTCATTGCTGTCTGCTAAAAGTGGCAACTTAATGCATGAATATTCTGATCAATATTGTCTTATCACTTTCGCCATGAACGAATTCACTTTCCGTTGAAGTTCCGTTTTGTTGAAGTATGAAGAACGAGGAGGTGAAGAAGAATAAGAAAGAAGGAAAAAAGAGATGAATAATGAAAGAAGTTAAGAAAGAAAGATAAAAACAGTCAAAAAATAAGGAAGGAAGAAATAAACATGGAAGAATGTCAGAAATCGAACAAAAAATTGGAAAATAATACGATGAAAGTGGGGAAAGACAAAAAGTAAAAATGGGCTGAGATGGCTCAGAGCGTTTCCGCTGCAGCGTCTCTCACTTGGAAGGCTTAAGATGTGAGTCACGTCAGTGGCGGATTTTTAACACTAGCTAGTCGAATTCAGCCGCTGTCCAGAGGAGAACTTTACCGGCCCGCTGCTCTGATCGGTAGCGTTCCGTGTTTGTTTTTTTCGATCAGAACCAGGCGAAAACCGGGCAAGTGCCGTAACAAACAGGCCACGGACCGTCCTCAATATTTCGTTCCTTATTCTTATCCCATCACATTCATTACAAACACGCACGTATATCCACTATACTATCACACATGCCATGTGACTATTCGGGTGCTTAGAACTTGGTCTGGTGTCGCGCCGGCGAATATATCATGAGTCGGGAAACCGCAAGCCGATGTAATGGTCGGCCCAGGATCTCACGTTCTCGTGGGAGAGAAACGCCACCACCTACCGGGAGAAAATATTCACTACGAAACGCGTAGGCTCCCGCGACCGCAGTCAGTATCTACTTGGCTGTCCGGACGCCGCCGCGTCCTAGGCAAAGAATCAAACGTTTGAAGGACGAAATGCGATTTTGCGATTAGCATTTCGCATTCACCGGAAGACGCCGGGTTCTAGGCGCAGATACCAATGTTTCGGCCGTCATGCTGCGACCTTCGTCAGGGCGAAATGCTAATCGCAAAATTGCATTTCGCTCTGAGGAAGGTCGCAGTATGACGGCCGAAACATTGGTATCTGTGCCAAGAACCCGGCGTCTTCCGGTCGGCCAAGTAGCTAATAACATTCACTACACTTACAGGACAAACGACCATAACACTTGCTGCATCCAAAACAAAATAAACAATTACTAATCAATCAAGAAGAAAAACAAGGAGTAGATGGTATAGGGCAAAAGAAATGGCTAAAAGTCAAAAAAGGAAAGGAATAGGAAGTGGAAACAAAAGCAAAGTAAGCAATTGTGAGAAGAAAGAGCGTATGGACCTGTGACGGGCTTCGTGCTCAAATGGTCCAGCGCGCCCCACCCAGCGGCGCTGCGGCGCGCGCGCAAGCGAGCCAGCGCAAGGGCGTTCCGCGGGCTGCGGCGGCGGGCGGCGGGCGGCGCGCGGCTGGGCGGCAGCCGTCGGCGTCGGGCGTTCCCGCGTTCCCGCGTTCTCCGCCGCCCGCCACTCCGCCTGCCTTATTAATGATTAGCCGTAGGCCCGCGCCGCGCCGCCCGCCGCCGCCGCCGCCGCCACCACCGCCGCCGATGCGCGATAGAGGCGCGGGCCCGCCGGGGTACACGACAAGAGCGGGACAGCCGCGAGCCGGACACCACTACTGCCCTCGCCGCCGCTCGGCGCCTAACGAGCACCGCGCCGCCTCCTCGCCACGGCCCGGCCCCCGCGCGCCGCCACTCCCACCATCGTCACCGGCTCCGAACCACCACTACCACTACCGCCTGCAGCCCCCCAACGTCACCACAGCCCTTGCCGCCGCTATAGCTGCCACTGCCTCCGTACCGCCACCACCCTCGCCCACCCCGTCCTCGATCCGTCGCCCCTACAGCCACCGCTTTCACTCTCCCGACCACCACCAACATCCCCGCCCTCGCCACCGCCACCATCGCACCCGCTGCGTAGTCGCCGTCACCGTAGGACCAGCTGCCTCGAGCCTCGCTCTCGGCTCCCGTGCCATCCGCCGCGCGGCTTTGCCAGGAGCGCTGGCCACATGCCAGTTTCCGTCCGTCCAAGTGAACGTCCTTCCTGATTTCCATTCGTGCGTTTTCAGACCGGCGGAGTAATTGAATTTCTCACATTCATTTTGGTAAAATGCATTAATGGACCGGCTAGGAATCGTGCCACCTGTTAACGTGTGCGATATCGAAATCAAAATCACGTGTGATGGACTTTGAAAAGAAAATTCCTTGCAGTTCCCGAGTAACATGAAATCTAAGAATGCTAGTTCTATTGAAACTAAGAACAACTTACTGGAAAGCTAATTTTTGAAGTCGACTCTTGTAAATTTTGCGTCCTTTTTTATTATGGGAAATTGTGGTCATTCAATTCGCTTTATCTTTACACTCATACTCCATTTCACGAAGCTGTAGATCAGAATTACCACGAAGTTATTAAATGGTCTATACAACAAACCAACATTTTATTCCGTGTATATTACTGTGTTCAAAGCGATAATAATGGAACATTTATTTCGGAACTTTGATTCAGGTCATTCATCTACATTTCAGTTCAAGTAATGCTTATCTGTTCATAATTAAGAATTTACGAAAACTAATCTTCATGCTACTCAACTTCTCATCATTGACCTCGGCGTGACCAATTTTAGCAAAGACCGTATACATGGAAAGACATGATAGGGTGTGTAATTACCTCTACTGGCAGATGTATAACGCCCTCGAATTTCCAAACACATGCTTCAAGTGGTACAAACACTCATGAGAACCGGTGACGTCTGTTGACTGTGTATTATTGTACAACCAACATATTCAAACTGCATGATAGCGGCCAACAAACCGAATATTGTTATCCGGGATTTCAAGAAAATTCATGTCTTGTAGATGTAGCTGTGCCATATGATCAAAACGTCGCAACCAAGAAGTCAGAGAAACTTGTTAAATATAAGATGCTGGAAATCGAGATCAGCCAAATGAGCGAAAAAGCTTAGGTCGTTCCGATAGTTACCGGAGCTCTGGGATTTTTGCAAAATTTGTGTAAGAACTTTGCTGAAATTCAGGTCATTCAACGAGACTAGGAAATGAAAGACATTACTTTATTTAGAACAGCCCATATTTTGCGCGAAGTAGTACTAAAGAGGCATCGACGTCCCTGGATCTGATCCTTAAGAAGCTGCTTGCAACCTGGAGTAGAATTTTATATTCAAGCGACTCGTAACATTTTTAGTCGTGAAGTATAATAATAATTGTTATTATTATTATTGTGAGTAATAATAATTATTGCAATTATTCACGTAAGAAAATCAATACATCGGCAAGCATTCAAGATTGTGATTTTAATCCCTTCGACAGAATATCACTGTAAACAGAAGGGAGCTGAGGATCTTGACAAGACCATTTGAAGGAAAAATCAGACCATTCTGTGAAGATGGTTTTGATTGACAATTTTCGTTTCGCGATGAGTTGTCGTTGGCATTTAAAATTAAATAATTATAGTTGTCATTGCCATTAATAATATTTATTTCAAGAGCAGCTTTTGATGACATAGCCGTCATCGTCATGTTTCCTAATACGAGAAATGTAAACACATTAAAATGTGAGTCAAAACAATACCAGGATTCATAGATTACTAATAACTTTGTATTTATAATATGTTGTTCACATTTCTTGTATTAAAAACTTAAGATGATGAAGGCTAAGTGATCGAAAGCTGCTCTTGAAATAAATAATATTGTTGGCAATGACACTATAATTGTTTCATTAGACATTCATTCATCTGTTACTCGAAGAGATAGTGTAGGAACGACTTAACAATGAACAGCAATTCTCGTTATTTGAGTTCAAAGAGTCATTGCTGCCCCCAAGGCCATAGGACAAACAGGCAAAACTTCACAAGGAAGAGGTCAAAACATACTATAACCATTCAAGATCGGTCGTTGTCCGCGTCAAAAATGACAGCTTCAGATGATAGGGTATCAGAACATCTGGTCAAAAATGAGCAACAGCTCACATAATCATACACTGGGCAACCACAACTGTGAACTGCACAACGAATGGAAATATTCGGAAGTGGAGTTAAAACGAGAGCAGATACGTCTTTAATTGCTAATGGCAAGCTTACACTCGACAAAGAAGAATGAAAAACTTCATTAGATCTTTGGCAACAAAACCATTCACCAAACAAACCACTGTCTAGAGGTGAGGTGAGTTATCGTGCTAAACCATCTCCTTACGACTTTGGTGATCGAAGAACTCCAGCGAAGAGCTTGAAGTAAATCCCTATCTGAGAGGAAAAAGAAAACGAACCACATGGAAGAGAACTAGAGACATTTTCTGCGTATCTAAAGTTAACGGAAGACGTACAGCCAGAAGACGAACTGACGTTGAGAGAAATAATAGAATAGCATATGGTGCAGAAAAGAGAAAAGGTGCTGACTACCAGTTCTTTAATATTTAAAGAGTTTATTTACTCAAAGAAAGTAAAATCTGTATGTGACGTATGGGGGAAGTAGATAATCTGTGCGCGCACCTTAATGTTGCGTCACAAAAGCCTCTTAAAAACCTTAGTTGTATCCACAGAGCAACAAAAGCCAGCCAAAGATCGGATTTGAAAGTAACAAATATCCTAATATACATTACAGCTTTCGTTATCATTGAGTAACTCGGAAATTTGCCACGTAAAGCCATGGCCACCCATCAGCACCCAGCATGAAAAACCCTATTGGAGAGGAAGATGATAAGAAGGAGAATTAGAGGCTGTTAACAACCTAAAAATCTGAAAGAAAACTCTCTGAACACTTACAAAGTGATACCGTCTTAAAGATAGCACAGTAACTCAAGTCATTGAGACATGGAAACAACGATGAACGGCCAAAGCGAAGAAACTCAAACACTACACCTCCCAAGACGAATAATATATCCTAAACCATCAGTTGCGATTCAAGCAGCAAAAAATAAAACAATGTAGGCTTTCACGGCCGGAGTTGTAGTCAAAGATTTCTTCCGGGCTGAAGGGCCGTGGTCCATTGAAAAACATGCAGCAACAGTTAAAGAGTTTAATTCCAATGTGAGTTACATTCAAGAAAGGCAATTTCTTAGGAATTTTTCAATTTCATTCTTAGAGTTCAAGATGCCTTGTAGTTAGAGAGAATTCATGAGTTTTCGAATACGGTTTAACAAAATCGATTTTGAAAAAGCCATTTTTTAACACAATACTTGCCAATATGACGGAAAAGCGTCTTCACTACAAATGATACGTAAAACCAGAAAACAAAATGAAATGGAGATACGTCACTTGGGAGAAAAAGCTCTGCAATTTTCTTAACAGAGAGCGTACACAATTACAAGTAATTTAAGATAACTTGTGGTGCTACAATAGCACATTATTTCGCATTATTTTTGAATATTCAATTTTTAAAAATTCAGAAAGATCAACGAACATCTGTGCCATTCTTTTAAGAGGAGAGGGTGCCATTAAATGGGGCAAGTAATCATATTCGTTCCCCCCTAGTTTGGAACGGACATTTTCCCGGAGGGGGTTATTTTACATGAAGCCTTAACGTTTTCAAAATATTCTCCAAATTTTTGGATTAAATTTCGCCTCTGATATCATCGAAAACGCTTAAACTGGAGTAGGTCTCGTTCTTGTTAAAATACCTTATATTTCGAAAATTGCAAAAGTTCAGTTGTCTCGGCGTCTTCCTACAACTACAATATTGACTTGAGATGATAGAGATTTTCCCTTAACATTAAATGTTCACAGACAGATCTTGAAATAATGTTATGTATAATGTTTCGGAAATGTGAGTAGATTTCGCAAAATTTTGCGAGCAATATTGGCAATTTTTAAGGAATTTATTTTCTCAAAAACTGCTCCAAATTCTTCAATTTTTTCTCTTATCTGGACACGGGTGGTAAAAAACTGATGCTGGTCACATTTTCGGATATCTTTGCATTTTCGAAAATTGCAAAAATTCAAAACATTACAAAAATTCAAAATTGATGGAGACGTTTGGGTGATGCACATTTTTTTGTGAAATGAATTGTTTTCGCGTAGTTTCTGCTTGAAAATGATTCAAGTGATACATTTCTTCTCAAAAAGAACTGACATTTTTTTCTTTATTTTTTTATGAATGCGGAGGATATGGCGCAGGTTTCGTTTCGTTGAACCATCTGAATTTTCGAAATTTGCAAAACTTAGAAATAATGCAAGAAAGTACGAAGTGCTCTGTTAGCACCAGTTGTTTTCGCCCAGAAATGTAAACTGACTTAATTCTCACTGCAAAATAAATTTGGCCTTCTCTGATTTGATAGTCCGATATGTTGTAGACCTCGGCAAACAGACTGTATATTTTAAACTAAGTTTGTCGGTAAATTTAGTTTCGAAGGCGAGAAAATAAAGAGATCCTGTGACACTTCACTATGGAATTTATGACGTGAGACTTCCGGCGGTTGTATAATATGTTTCAATTCAGATATTAGATAGACAGATATTTATTATTTCTGCAAGTAGGTTTATACAACCTGGTAGCAGAACACTGCAATTTACTTATTACAATTAGGAATAGTAATACAATGTATATTTGATTCCCGCCTGAGATGTGGCATAATATTCTGTGGAAATACATTTCTTATAGCTCCCAAATTTCTAGATTACAAAAAAGAATTGTACGATTAAAAACCAAATCCCACCCACATGATTCTTGTAAGTCTCACTTTATTAATCTAGTAATTTTACCATTACCTTGTGTGTTGATTTATGAGCCAGTGGTTCTTGTCAAAAATGACTTGCTTAAGGACGGGAATATATTTTTAGAAATCGTCGATATCTTTAACTATAACATTTAACGTAGTAATCATATTCATTGGTAACAGTATCAACAGCTCATTACAAAAAATTCACATACAATACATTATTTTACACTTTGCCAGATGACATTAAACGATGAAATTTGATAGAAAAGTTTAAATCTCAAGTAAAATTGTTTTTGCAGCATAACTGTTTCTATGCAATTAGAGACTATACTGAACATCAAAAGGAAAGTAAAATTAATATAAACAGTGATATTTAATGTCGTATTTACCATTTGGACTGTATAATTCTAAACAACCTGTAACAAGTATTGTACCCCAACTTCTGGGTCAATGACCCCCATCTCGATCAGGTTTTTCGTCGAGTTTCTCTGATCCTTTGAACAAATGCTGAGGGGCCCCTTGTTTTGCTTCTGGACATAAATGTAACTTCAGTACCTGTGCACGTCGTCTAGAATTCAGTGAGAAATATAGTTATTCAAATTATTGTTCTCCATGATATCGCGAATGGTATCTCCATGATATCATTCCTTGACGAAGGACATGATAAGGGATAAGATCCCAAATTTATTGCTTATTTACCCTTGAAAATCGATTTTATTGCATCGGAGCGAATTTTTTTTGTTAACAATCCATGCAAAAAACGCTCAATTTCTTTCTGTATTCAAAATTCAAGTTGTATATGGCTTAGGGTAAGGATCACAGAATTTTGAAAACGTGCGCAGAATTCACTTCTCCCCATAGCACGTCACACACAGTTTTTAACTTTTTTGACATAAAATAAAGAAATAAATATAACTAATTCATTTTAAGACGATAATATAATAATAATAATAATAATAATAGTATAATAAAAGTGTTAACAATAAGAGCAATAATAACTATAATGGCATTAACTCTACGTTTTATGGCTTTCCTGCACAGTTATCTTAAACTATTAAATACACGACTTTTGAATTACACTGCGCTTCACTTCACAACATTTGCACTTCACTTATCTTTCTATTTCTCTATTGTATTACACTTCACAACATGTCACTACTACACAATTCTGCTTTGAATATAATAATGTGTTGAATAAAGCACTGCATTTAATAGTTGTTATCACAATACTAGTAATAACAACAACAATAAATATTTCAATAATAATAATAATAATAATAATAATAATAATAATAATAATAATAATAATAATAATAATAATAAAAATAATAAATGTTATAATACGCCTAACTTACTACATTCATAAAGTTTAGAAATCTCATTAGTTAATTTACTTTTAAATGTTTGAACACCTAGAGGAAAGGGTTCCACGGCTGTCCCAGGTAATTTATTTCAGTCCGGTATTGTTCTAATTGTAAAGGAAAATTTTCAAACACCTAGTCTCTGTGGCCTAAACTGAATTTTGTCTGTGTTCCCCTCTACTAAAATGTGCGGGTCTACCGAGTCGGATGTAGATATATTTCCAAGCTGGATAATCGGCATACGCTTTGTACAGGGCACAAAGTCTTGCCTTAACCATCCTGATTTCTAGAGACCCATTCTACTTTCTACCTATTGCTTTGGAAAGTAAATTTGTACGCTCTTCTCTGTACTCTATTCAAATATTCCTTTTGTGAATTTCTATAAGGGTCCAAACAATCCGCCTCGTTTTCCATTAATGACTTCCTTTAAGTAAGCTAATTCTCTCGCTTCCGCAGTACTATTTTTTAGTAGTAGTATGCAAGGACATCCGGGCTTTCCCTATGACACAGTTTACCTGTTTTTTCCCAACTCAATTTGCTATCAAAAATTATTCCTAGGTATTTATAAGTCAAGACTCTTGGAGTAATTTCGTTCACTAAACGGTATTGCCTTAATTTATGAACCAGTTTATCGTGAGGGACATCAAATGCCTTCGCAAAATCTATCATTACGTCGTCCTCCCTCCCCCTATCATCAACTTCATCTGCTATACCGTGAAATAATGATACTATCTGACTCTCGCAAGAGAAATCATTCCTAAATCCATACTTTCCCTGAAATAGTCATGATTTTTTTCTCATTCTTGTCTAATATAGCTAGTTACCAAGTGTTCCATTAGCTTACATACAACTGACGTGCGATTACCAGTCTATAATTGGCTAAAACAGTTCTGTCGCCACTCTTGAAAATAGGAACAACGGTAGCTAGCTTTCAATCGTCAGTCATTGAATTGTTGATCGAAACATGGAATAATCTTGTTAGATACGGTAATATTGCCTCTCCACCGGGTTTAATTATGTCAGTTGAAATGACATCTGGAAAACGCGACTTTCCATTTGTTCATTGGTATTGTTTTGGCTGTTGTTTCCTGACACGGAGTAATTTGTTTTCCCATGCTACCACCCTATTGTCACTATACCTGCTGGGTTATATGAGATCGAGCATTAACGTTGATTCTGCAGTGACTATGGCTGGGATTTCTAGGGTTCGAGTCCCGCCTGTGGCGGATTTCCATAGCTAGAGAGCCAGATCGGTTTCAGTCCGTCTGGAGGAGAATTTTAGCAGAAGGCGCTCTGTCGGTAGTTTCCTGTTTTTATTAATACCAGGTGCATGTCGGAGCAACAACCTAATAAACGGGCCAAGGACCGAGCGCATGTTATATTCCTCTTCCTTGTTCTCTCTCCTTACACACACACACACATGTTACATATGACGGGATTCGAGTCGGCAGCTTAGAGCTACCCACGGCTGGGGCGGTGTCTCGCTGGGGGAAGTATCTGAAAGGGGAAATTCCTCCCTATCCGACGTGTTGGTCGGCGCCAGATCGCATCTTCCATTCACTAATGACCATAGTAGTTGATGTCCCCGGAAACATCAAACAGTGTATCAGTCAAACAAAACACCTAGTGTATATATCCGAAGCTATTAATTTCTTTACGAGGTGATTGTGTGGGACTACATTAAAAGCTTTGGAAAAATCAAATTTTAGTGCGAATTTTCCAAGTGCAAATTCGCTGCAACTCCTTAAATTTGATCACATCTATGAACAGAATGCGTGTTCGACCAACCAAAGATGTCTAATTTAGAAAAAATTCCTCTGTTAGTCTAAATCATGTGCCTGAAACTATAAATATATATTTTGCTGTGAGTATTATTTAATGAAAGAGCATATTCGATGTCATTTACGTAAGTAATAGAATGATCTTTAACTTGTTGGACTGACTAGCACGTTTGGAAAAAGTTTAAAATGAATGTAGTGCAAGACTGTCATAGAGATTGTCTTGGTTATTGGAATATTAGAACTTGGCAAAAATTCTTAACAGGGAACTTGACCACAATTCATTCTCATTATGCTATATGACTTCGCTTATTATTCATCTATGTGGCAACGCTTCGTGTTTATTCTTTACTTTTAATTGCATTGTCGTTGACTGGCAGTCAAGGATGGTCACTCTTTCGTTTAAAAAATCCGATTAAATGAGGATTTTTTCCTCTAATTAGTGTCCCCGAAAATTGTGATACAGTTTTATTTGACATACACAAAATGTCTAACCCTTAAATGATATTCTGTCACATTGATTGATTTAGTTTATGACGGAGACATTGAATTTCTCAAGAAACTCCTACCCAAAAGTCTCCGATAACACTTCTACTCAATAAATGTCAACTTAAAGAGATACTTACGCAATACTATATCGCATTCTGAAAAGTCGTGTGAAACTTCAAACCATGTTAACATTTCCTCTCGAATTTTCAAGATGGTTCTCAGATTCCATTCAATTATACATTGTGTTATTTTAAATAGTATTAGCTTAAAAAATTCAGTTGAGGAAAACTGAGAATGCAGTTTGGAATGAGAATGTCTACATTGGGAAGGGCATACTTTCTGACCACTTCGTGTAATGGATGGAATTCTAAAAGCGTTTAGGAGAACTTGACAGATGCGTTAATCAAACGAACACGAATTATAAATTATACATACACATTGAAATCTCAATGCTTAAATGTAAATTAATTAAGATGATAGTTATATTTGTTTTTCATTTATAAGTATTTGAAATCACCAACAATAATATTTAAATTATATTTCAAAAATAATATATTTTATCAAATCGTTTGGCAAAACGCAAGAGCTCTAGAAAATCATACAATTGTGAATTCACATTTAGCAATACCTAAGTTCCAAACATTTTGCTGCAGTAGCAAATGTCTACTTGCTCATTTAATTGATAATTTATTTATAAAAGCACAACGCGGTTTTCAGAAAACAACTACAACAGTGCCCAGAGTTTTCATTCAAAGAATTCAGAAATAGGCATTGCACATGCGATTCTTTTAGAATCGATAAAACAATGCTTGAAAACACAAACATTTGTTCACATCTGTTTCAGGAGCTCTCTCACTTAATAGTCATTCTGAACGAGAAATCGGAGCCCTTCGGTTCTCAGGCTTGTTAGCTGTCCTCTTATAAGCTAGAACAGCGAACTTGACGCGAACCTGGTAAACAAACGCGACCACGATTAAGAACGAAAAGGAATTCCACAATCGGAACCTGAAAAAAACACAAAGGCATCAACTCATTTAGCATCCGCCCACAGGTGTTCTTTCCGAACTCCATCTGAGGCCTGAAAAATCCCGTTTACAAACCAAGGCATACCGGAATTCGATCGCCTCGCGCCCACGGAACGCGTGAAAATTGCGTACACGACCCAAGCACGCGCCACAATATCGCGTTAAAATTCCTGCTGGCTGCCCGTGCCGCCGCCGCCGCCGCCTCCTGTCCGAGGCGAGCGACCGCCTCCCAGGCCGGCCATGGCGGCGACGCTCTCACATCGCGCCTTCGAAAGCCGTAGATGGGGCGCTTCCGTCGTCACTGCTGCCATCACCTTGGCTTTCGCCTCCGACACCATCAACGTCGCTTTCTCATAGTTCTAACACTCGTATTTTTTTCTCCTTACTGTCCATCTGTATTCTCATGTTCTGCTCATCCTCCTTACTGTCCATTTTGTAATCCGTTGTACGATTCATTATGTGCTTTCCTACGTGTATTTTCCGTTTTCAGCTTTACGAATAATTTTCGTCGATCTTTCCTAATGGTATTTCCGCCCTTCTATTTTTTAAATTCATACTGTTAGTGCTGTCTTCCTAGTGTTCAAAATCCTCCCTTTATATTCATTCTTCTTGCTCTGGTTCCTTTAATCTATCTTTCTGACCTCAATTTTATTCCTCTACCTCGATTGTTTCGTATATTCTTTCCTACCTTGTCGGAACATACAATCATCTCTTACAATTTCTTTTCCATCTGTATTTTTTATTTTTATTCCTCCCACTTATCTTCCCCTCTCGATCCCATTTGCTCCTTCTACCTCGTGATCCTTTTCCTGCTTTCCCTCGCCTCCGAAGTGGCTGTCGGCAGTGGCGTTCCGGGCGTGCCTTCCGCGTGGCCCGCGCTCCAGCGCCGGCCACCGTCCGCTCGTTTCTCCTCCGGCCAGCTGCGACGCCGCGCTCCCCACGGAAGAAACGCGTATAAATTAAATATCGAAGAAACGCCGAATTAGGGAAATGCGTGTAAATAGATCCATAAATCGGTGTCGCCACCTGGCTCCTGGAGGAGGCATGGGGACGGGGCAGAGTGGGGCGGGGCGGGGCGCAGCGAGCGGCGGAGGGCGTGGACCGGAAATGCCACATCTTAAACGAGGACGCTCCGTCGCCGAACGGAAATATTCGCCGCCGTGTCCAGGATTCCGAAGAACGCATGCCACCCCGGGAAGCAGCGGTGGATTGTTAAATTTCTCAAATTGGAGCGATATATCTCCGGACAACGGGAATATCTGGGGCGAGCCCCCTCCGGAGGACTCCCGAAAACCGGGCGAGTCCTTTTTTTTATACCGTCTCCAAAAAGAAACCAAATTGGAGTCACCGTGTAAATATTTATAAATGACCTACCCGCAGTCGGACGCCGGTAACGGCGGCTATTAGACGTTTATTAAGACATTTATTACTTATTTATGACGGCGTGGTGGAGGCAGCCGTCGCGGTTCCGCGGACGAGCGCGGGACGCCGGCCACGATGCGGAGACGCGCGGGGGGCGACCGCCCACGGCGCCCAAGCACCCGAAGGACCCCACGCACCCCAAAACCCCCACGCACTCCATACACCCCACGTTCCCGCGCACCATACGCTCCCCACGCTCCCCACTCTCCCATGCAACCCCACACCTCACCATCCCAACGCTCCCACGCATCCCTAGCAGCGCACACTCCCACACGCCCCACACATCCCCATATCACGTACGCCACATACCCCACGGTCCCTTCACGCCCCATGCCACCCGTTCCCACGCAACACAACCCAAGCCCCGCACGCTCCCACGTACCCCACACACCTCACACCCCACATACCCTACACACTCTACGCACCCCACATCCCATGCTCCCCACGCACCCCCATACCTCACCATTCCCACGTTCCCACCACCCCAAGCACCGCACGCTCCCAAGCACCCCACACACCTCACACACCAAATACCTGACTTAGCCCACTTACCCCACACCCCATGCACCCGACTCTCCCCACCTAGCCGAAGCTCCCCATGTCGCCATTTACTCCAAACGTCCCCCAGTTCCCACTCTTCCTATGTACTCCAAACGCACATGACTCACTCGAGTGACGTAGCTCACTCTCCCCACACGTGCCACGCACCCGCGTTCAGGTATCACCCCCTCACCGCAAAATCCCGCGTTTTCGTAACTAAAGTAGAAATTCCAGTCTTCCAAAAACTAATACAATAAAATAATTTCCAATATTATCCGGACCACGTATATTTCGTGTGATGTTTTTTCCATAGTCGGCCAAACACACATGGTGAATATGGAGTCCTTCATATCGAAATTTTCGAGTCTCAAGTTCCGTACCAGGGAATATCGTATTTAGGTTTTAAAATGTTTTCGATTTACATATATTTATACTGTATCTATTAAAGTATTCAAATTTATTGTTTATAAATACTAACATTAAAACAAACATTTTAAATTAATTTAACCTCTTGTGTGTCTTTTTCATTTATATGCGTTATGCTCTGTCACAGTATATGCTTGAATTATATTATTTTATCCTACAGTTATAATGTAAAATGTGCATGAAATGCATTTACTTTTCTGTGTATATTTAATTGAAATTGTTCACACTGCAAATGAATGTTTTGTTGCTTCTTTTTTTACTCAATTCCTTAAAAATAATTTTACTCCTGTCCTAGTTTTCTTTACGATTACTCATTACGTACGGTATGCAAAAGAATTAAACAAATATTACATATAACAAAATTGGTACAACGCAAAAAATATATTTGTAAAACTGTTGCATGCCACGCAGTTTAATAACTATTAAGTTCTTAAGAGTATTGAAAATAAATTATCTTCACTTAAACTCTTAAAAACAACACCACGGTATCATTGCATTTATCCCAATTCGATGAGGTGTTTCACGCAGTTCCCCTTGTTTCTTATGAAGAAATGATGAGATGATCCCTTGCTTTCCTTCTGGACATAAATGTACCTTCTTATGTCTGCGCATGTTTTCTATAGCTTTTGTTTTTCATGATTCAGTAATAAGGCGGGGAGCAGGCAGGGAGCTTATTCATTCGTTTGGTAATTCTATAAAATCAAATCTGTAGCTTGTTTATCGATATAGCTTTTTTATTACAATAAAGAAAAAATATAACTTTAAAGTGTTCCAAACCAAGCTTGTTAGTGCTTTACTTCATAATTCAACTATGTAAAGAGAGTTATAGCCATCAACTTTAAAGAGAGTGGAGCTCCAGAAAATTTGTGAAGATTATACTAATCTTCGTACGTCAAATACAGTTATTAACGTTTTCGACGCCTAATGCATTAAAATTAAAATAAATAAAAATTAATTAATAATATGAAATTAAAATTAAGTTAAAAATAAGTTCAAATTAAAATAAAATAAAATTAAAATTAAATACAGTTAATTTAAACAATTGCATTTATTTAAAGTTTTGTTGGAAATGGTTCGGTTCCTTCGCCACAAGCTTTTTTAAACACTTGTTAAGGGCTCGAATAGCTTGTCCAGAAGTTTTAGGAGCGCATTGATTAAAATACAATGTCGCGAAAAGACGAGACGCAGCCTTGCCGCAACGTTTAACGTAGTCTGATGATGAAGCACGAAGAATTCGGCACGCAAACACAATGATAATATTTGTCAGCACACGAAAGCATTAAAATATTGTCATAAGCAATAAAAGCGTAGAATAAGCTTAGTTATCACCTTCCTATTGTTAATTTACTATGCAAGCTATGATTTCGCGCGGAGCGTCCGAAAACTGTCCATGCAGCCTTCCCGTGACGACTGGAGATAGCGAAGAGCATGCATCGGCCGGCTCTCTGACCTTGAATAACTCACACTAGTTTTATAAGCGCTGAAGAACGATAAATTTGATTGCCACCAAGAGAAAACGTATCTTCTATAGCCATTAACTTGCAACTGTTCGCGACGCGCTTCCTGGATAAAAGAACGCCTTGAGCGTTTCCTAGAAATCTTAACGGCTTTTGTAGAAGTCTAGTGATGTCTCGTTCGTACTGCGATCTGCGAGCCAACAGACTAAACCCTTCTTGCTTTGAAAGAATTGATCGGCGGAGATGTTTACGTGCTAATGCGCGCGATCTTGAGAGAAAAATAAATTTGAAGTGGGCGAATAAAAAAATGGTTGAGTTTAGATTCGATTAATCTCAAGGGGGGTAATAATTGTGTACTAGAGGCCTCATGCCACATCAAAAAATGCAAACGTTGTAACCGTTCCAAAATGCACATCCACCTTACGACTGATCCCAAGAAAAGCTTCGTATAGAAAGTTGGAAAGAAATAAAACATATTTATTCATGTATACGTAGAAGCATATGTGAAATGATCACATGTCACGCATGAGTATGACCAGGCCAATTGTGACTGCGACGGTGTCAACGTAGTTGACGTAATACGACATGCTATCGGAAAAATGCAGTGTCAACGTCTATATTCTATATGAAATTACCAATGACCCGTCAATATTCTATATCGATTATGAATACCTTCTAATTCTATGTTAGAGGATGATTTGTGCATTGCTCTATATGCCTCCAACATAGTTTAAATTACCTAATAGATACTATTTTCATTTCAACAAAATGCCTCATAGTTAGTCTTATTTGCTATTTTTAAACAATTTGCTGTTGACATCGCAATAAATCTTGCTTTCGAAATCAATTAGTAACAATCATGTATACGGTTATTATCTCCTCTCGGGCAATGGAAGAACTTGATTTATAGTATAAACATACTAGTAATAAAATTATCGATTGGCATTCAACAAAAAGTAGAAAATTATTCTTCTATTGAGTTAAAAATCGAGACGTTCATTAGTTGGGGTCATGCCTCATCTTGAAGTATTACGTGAAAAATGCGTGATTCCGGAATGCACTCGTAAAGGAGTGAAAGCAATTAAAAATCGTTTTATAGATGTTTTTCTTTGTTTTATAACCCTGTTTTTACGGGGGGATTTATTTTAATAATTTGACGCATGCCTGTAAGAAAAATGTGATATAATATTTAGTTCCTCTCAGTCTTTTTCCTACTTGATGAATAGGTGACAGGTATAAAGGCTCATAACTGTCCGCATCTTGATAAAGCATAAACCCGTGAGCTGATCAGTACGCGCCTCGAACATTGATATATCATCTCCCACCGAATCGTGAGTTGCGCTCCGAGGAAAAAACGCCGGTAGCTTGGCGAGAGGTCACAACGGCAGGCGAGCGCAACCGCTCGTGCCCACGCGCCTGCAGCAGCCAGCACCGCCCCGCGCCGCGGCGGTTCTCACGGAGCGCGTTTTGTCATTGGCGCTCGGCCTCTCCGGCAATCCACTTCATCTTCCAGTCTCTATACCAGCCCACCTTAGCGTACACCTCACAGTTTGCCCTTTAACCTCCCTTGCAGTCTGCTTTCTACTTTTTTTCTGCGCAACTGTCTAACTTCTAGTCTTCCGTACTGCCTGCCCTACAATTTGGACCAGTCTGTCCCACTATGCCCCACAATCCACCTTCCGCTCTTCTTTCCGATCCACCTCCCAATTCGTCTTCCAATCCGTCTTCCAGTCTAATCAGTCTCGCTTTCCTATCAGCGCTAGTGTTCTCAACCTATTCTCTCAATTATTTCTTTGCCCACCGCCCATTCTTCGCTACATATTTTCAGGACGACATAGCGACCATTCAAAGTTTCCCTTCTTCATCCTATTTTGAATTGTATCTTTCCCAATACTTCCCTTTCTGTTATGCTCCAAATTTTCCCTTCATTCTTTTCAACTTTCCGTACGTTCCTTCCCCGGCGCCCGGCGTCTCTCCCGAGTCCCCAGCGTCCGGCACGGCAGGTCGTCCGTCTCGCCTCTCTTTCACGATCTCGCGCGCATACACAATCTGTCAGCTGGGGGGGCATATTCCCGGGGACTGTATATCCCTCATTATTTTCGTGTGGAGGGCTGCCGCGCGGAGCCGGGCCGTCGCGCCGCCGCGCGCGCCTCCTCCATCACGGCCAGCGCGCGGCTCCCGTCGCCGCCGCCACCGCCGCCACCTTCTCCTTCTTCTTCCTCCTCCTCGTCCTCCTCGTCTTCCTCCCGCTGCTTTTCGTCCAGCTCCTAATTACCATAACGAGGAGCACGGCGACCGCTTGTTCCGGCGCTAAGCTCGCGCCCGCGCGCGCGCGTCAGCGGTCGCGCGCTCGGCCGCCGACGCTACCGCCGTCGCGTCGCTTCGTCGCGCCCGTCGCTTCGCCGCCCCCGTGGCGCGTCCTCTGATCAATGGCAACATCGGGCCCAATAACGAGTTACAGCGCGTCTTCCGGAGCGATCGGAACGCGTCGTTAGGCGGACGGGAGCGTCGCGCCTAGGAACGGCGGAAATAACTCGCGCAGGAGGCTTGCGTCGCCTCGGCCGCCGCCGCCGCCGCCGCCGCTGCCACCACCGCCGGCCTTCGCCGCGTTTCCCAGGACGTGTCATGTTTTCTGCTTGCCTTCTCTTCGGACGCTTTGTCCATGGCTCTCCACGTCCTGATACCCGGAGTCCTAACGTCCACATTATTTCTCATTTTCCAGTACCAATATTTTTGCTGATCTCTTTGCACTCCACTGTTGCCCACCATTTTTTACTATCTTGCTACGGAGTAGAGAGAAAGTTATCTAACGCGGAAAACGGTGAATTTTCGCCAGAAAAACTCTTATTACCCTAATAACGAAAAATTGGATACAGCCAGTTCCTAAATTTAGAAAAATCTAAAAACACGTGCTGTCGCCAGAATCCATGTTCTGTGGGTCCTTGATACCGAAAATTGATTGACGGCAAAAAATCCGTCTGTCTGCCTGTCTATCCGTCCGTCTGTGAACAACGCTAGCGACTAAAGCGTTCATCCGATTTTCTCCAAAATAGATATTCCATCAATAATCTGATTGATGTTGCGGCCTTTTGAATTTAAACAAATATTTTAATTTGAGGGGTTCATTACACGAAACCCTTGGAGCATTTTTACAATTTTAAAAAAATGGCTCCATCGTTTTTGAATAAATTTGATTGTTGGATAGCATGAAGGACTTTTACGAGAATGGTGCAGATTTCATGTTCGTTGAAAACCCTTATTTTTCGAAAATTGAAACATTCAAACTTTTTTGGAGTCTTGCTGTAGCTACACAAAATATTGAAGATAGAGATTTTTTGACTGAATGAAATCTGTTTCTTAAAGATAGATTTTGAAATAATGTCATGTACCATTTTTCGAAAACTTGAGAAGTATTAGCATATAAAACTGTGCTTTTGTTAACGTTCTTATTAATTTTCTTCTACCTACGTCCACATTCTCCTGATATATTTTCACCGTCCTTCATTTTCTTTTCCTTCATTAACACTTCCTCTTTTCTTTAGTCTCGGCCAATTATCACCGCTTTTATATTACTCACCAACACAATTACTCTGTTGGTACTTCTCTTGCGAATCACCAATTACCTGCACCTTACCCACGATTTTTGTCGTTTTCTGCACATCTAGCCCCTTTTATGCATTACATCTCTCACCAGTCCCGATCCCTTTCTAAGCATATCCGCCTGTATGCGCTTGTCCCGACATCCCTCTTCCTCTACCTTTCGTCCTTCCTCTCCTCTCCAGCTTCGCCCACTATTCTCTTCTCCGTCGCAACATTCGTCGCCTGTGGACGCGAGGCGCGGGGCGGAGGAGGCCAGACGCGGGCGCCCACGCGCCTCTGACATCAGCCGTGTTTCCATTAGGCGACGCGGCCGCGGGCGCCTGCCGCCGCTCCCGTAGTCACAGTCGCCGCCGCCCCCACCGCCACCGCTACCCCCACCGCCACCGTCACTGCTACTTCCACCGCCACTGCCATCGCCACTGCCATTGCCATCGCCACCGCCACCGCCACCGCCACCGCCACTGCCACCGCCACCGCCACCGCCACTGCCACCACCACCGCCACCACCACTGCCACTGTCGCCGCCACTGCCGCCGCCACTGCCTCCGCTACTGCCACCGCCACCGCCACCGCCACCGCCATTGCCACCGCCACGGCCACCGCCACTGCCACCGCCACTGCCACTGCCACCGCCACTGCCACCGCCACCGCCACTGCCACCGCCACTGCCACCACCACTGCCACCGCCGCTGCCGTCTGCTCTATCGCCGCCACCGTCGCCATCGCCGTCACTTCTGCCGCCACCACCACCACCACCACCACCACCGCCATCACAACCACCACCACCAACACCATCACTGCCTCTACTATCGCCACCGCCGCCACCGCTACCACCACCACCGGGCACTGCAGCCACCGCCATCGTCGCCGCGTCCTAATTAAACGCGTGAGGCACGCCGGCTACGGCGGCGGCGGCGAGGCGGCCGTCGCGGCGTCATGCCCACCCAGATCATTATCGGGAATTAATTTAATTAACAGCTCAATATGACCTCGGCGCGGCGCTAGGGCGATGCGGTTTTCTCTCGAGGAGGTGCGAGAGACGTGCCGCCTGCCCCGCGCTTACGTAAGGGCGCGCGCTTTCTAACCGGAGCGCGCGCCGCGCCTCCCCGCGCCACGCCGCGCCTCCCCGCGCCACGCCGCGCCGCGCCGTCTACGCGCGCACACGACGTGCGTCTACGCGCCCACGGAGCGCATGCAGACCCCGACTTGCAGAGCAGAGGCTGCTAGAAGGGGACACGGAGAAGGACAGTGCGGAAATGGAGTCAGCGTTTGGCGAAGGCGGTGAAGGAAAGGATGAAGAAGGGATGGTATCAGAGGGCAATGTAGAAATGCCATCGATGACTCAATAGGGCGCCAGATAGTTGGGAAAGAAAAGAAAATAGTGCGTGTGTAGGTAAAGGACAAAGAAAGTTCATTTGATTTATTTATTTTTGATGAAGAAAGCAGTAAATACTTTTTGATGTACATGTATGTATGTAAGTGTACGCTGAGGTTGAAAAATGCGTAGAAAAGGATATTATACACATGAAAAGAGATATAGAAAGACAAAATATGGGAAGAAACAGGCTCGGGTTTTCTTATAAGTAATATTCCTAGGGGATTTTCACATTAAGTACTTTGTTTGAAACGTTCTTTTCACTGAACACACAAGTTAATGTTTCCTCTGCTTTAATAAGCATTAAAATATATTAAATATTTAATTAATTACTTCACACGTCTGGTTGGAAATACTACATTTTATGAATAAATATCCCTGAGTCGTTTAAAAGGTTTGGTTCGTCAAAATAATAAAATAAATCTTAATTTTTACGAGTTCTCTGTATTGAATATATTCTATATATTTAAGTTTTCTCACCTGGTCTCACGTACGGAAGCATTTGCAAACTTCACCATTTGTTCATCCCAATACATGATATTTATAATTTCTTTCCATATGGCAGTTTTCGTTAAGTTACTCTTACTCATCTTACGTTACTTAAATTTTCAAAATTTGAAAATTACATTACGCATTTTAGACGCAAATGAAGATAAGAATTTATTTATTTTGTCTTGTGCTATAGTTTAAGGGTGTCTACTCGTTAATATATTAATTGATCTCTTAATCTCAGAAAATCTAAAAGAGTTTTGTAGTATTAAGTATAGAAAAATTCAAGTGATTGTTGATGTGTTCTTTCAGATTTCAATTTGATGGAAGTGAACAAGAATGCTTATTACCTTGGTCGACGGGGTGGGGTCTTTTTTTAAACCTTACCGATGTTTTTGTTTGACTGCAAAACAAAAAAAGGAGAGCGGTAATATACCCCAAACATAGCTTAAGAACTAGGGCATGCGAGAATCAATTTTATCCTTTTTACACACAAAAAAAACTGAGAAAAGGACCCATAAATTTTACGGAACTGTAAAAGGCTTTATCAAAAATTTTCCTGTGTGACTGTTGTACTGTTTGACTGTTGAGATTGGTTCAAAGTGCCTTGACTATCTTCGTTACCTTTTCCACGACTTTTGGCTATTATCCCCTGGTGATGGGGAATAGAGAGCAAAGGTTCATTGTCGGTCACTTCAGAATATTTACGATGTGTAATAAGATATTTAGTGCTTGACGCGAGAAGATTTTCTTAAGAAGCATTTCTTATGATACTACTGACCTACAGTTTTTCTGGATACTATCCCTTATGTTTTGGAAGCCCTTAACTACTTCGCAACAGTGAGTGAGTGTGTTAGAATTTTATTTGCCTTGACCCAGAATTCCCGGATTATCACGCCAGAGGATTTACTCTCGTTCTTTTCTCATGAGTTACCCTTTGGACTCTAACTCCCCAGAAGATGGCCAGGAACCACTTCTAGGCTGACCATACCTGCGCTTGACGACACTTCTCACCACTCTTCTCTCGGTATACCTCATTATATGACGACAATTTCCTGGCATTTGCTGCAGTACTCTTATGCTCATACAAGCCTGTAACCCACTTCACCAAGACCCAGGAAATATTGTAAATTAGATAAAGTCTAGAAAATTATCTTGGGTAGACCATTTAGAAAGAATGTGTAATGAAAGAATTATAAAAAAATAACTGCGTTGAAACGGTTAAGAGCCCGAAGTAAATGCCGAAATGGCGGGAGGACAGTCTCTGAAGGCCATACAGGTACAAAATTGGAGAAGATGCGCTAACAAGAGGAGTGGATGGAGAAAGTTGAAAAGGGTCAAGATTTAATACTAGTTGTGGCGCCCTTAACGAAGAAGAAGACATAGATTGACCTCAATATTGCAAATACTTTTTGTTCATAATTTTTGTGTCAACAAGATTTAATTGATTATTTGAGTTTTAATGGAGAGGTTATTTCCATATTATTTTGTAAGTAGCAATCATGTATTTTGTATTTACTTCTAGTCAGTGAAATAAAGCTCATCATATGAGATAAAAATAAATATACAATACGCAACGTAGATTGAACATTTGCCATTTATTTTAGGGAAAAGGGAAAACTGTTTATTTGAAATACCACACTTCGTTGCATTCAACATGCCGTGTTCACCAATTTCACTTGATCACCCTTGGCGGCAACAAAAAAAAATTAAATATGCAGTTGACTATTATTCTTTGAATTGGTGAAGTACTTTTAAGTGTTGTAGGTTGTCAGTTTATTTTCAATTTTGTTTTCAATTCAGCCTCTAAATGTGTTAATTTTGGCTATGGTATTAGTGGCGCTTTCAATTCACTTTCAAGAATTTTCAGAGCATCATTTTCTACTGCGTTTACATTTTTGTAATACTGTTGTGTTACATTGACAAAACAATACTAATCAGATGAATAAAAAAGCCACTATTAACAGCCAATATCCGTTAAAAATTATGTGCACTATCTGATAAGAGCAATGGAAACAAATGAGTCATTAACAAAAGCCATTCTACGTCACATCGCACAAAAAATATCAAAATTTGACATTCAAATTTTTAATTATTTTCTATTTTTTTTCAATTTATTATATGGGTCAAATAAGTTAACACGTGTATTTTTATTTCTTTCTAACTTTATTATTTTTGGAAATATTGCATAATGAAATTTGCTAAATATGACGCGCATCACTAAATTAAAAATATCACATATTTGAATACGCTAATTATAAAAACGTATAATTTTTAAATTTTGCAAAATATTTAATTTCCTGAGTTTTCAATTTAAAAATAATTAAATTTTGAAAATTGAATACTTTTGTAAACTTGAGCTAAACTTTTTAAAAAATATTAATAAGCGCAGTTGTTGACAACTCCAGAAAAAATTAAAGTAACTTAAAAAAATATTAATTTTTACGAACCAATATGCAGTAGATTGCTGCAACACGCATTTCTTGCATTACTGGCCGTCGATTTCTTTGTATGAAGCAGTAATTTAAGTACTTCTTGAGGTGGTACAACTTCACGATTGTATTGGTTATTAAATGACGAACTCTTGACTTACGTTTTGACTGACATTTTGAAATTTTCTGGTCCCTCACAACTCACTTAAAATAGTATACGTACTCGCATACCTACCTAGAATTCCTGAACTTTCGTCACAATGCACAATTCTAATGCCTTACCGAATTTACTTTCACGTCTGAACAAAATTCCATTTTCTCCATCCAACTTTTCAGCCCTTTTTATTGTGTGTTCGGTTGATTTGAAGTGTCGTTTAATTGATGTATTGTATTCGTATCTCCAACTTTCAAAAACTGTCAAAATTTGAATTTTCAACGTCTTGTGATCTATTGAGTGAAAGGAATCGATAAGTTTCTTAGTAATATCTTTATTTTCTGATTTTTCAGTTGACGTCGAAGGATCTTCAATGTGAAAAACTTTATCTGTGGTAGCACTTGGTACTGTCTTAAATTTCTCATTGGGATACTGTTTTTGTTGCAATTAAACTCTTTTTCATCTTCTCTACATTCATTTCGCAGACACTTGACGAAGTATCAGCAGAGCTTAAATTGTCATTTCCTTGATTTCCGTTGTTTTCACTATATTCGCTGGACGTCCCGCTACTTTCGATAACGCCACAGCAACCATTGATCTCGACATTCTCTTCACTAACAAAAAGCACTTTTGAAATCCCTTTTTTTCCGCCATGAATCACAAATTCGACTGTCTAATGACTCCTCTAAATAAATGCTTCACTAGTTAATCGTGGTTTACGAGACTTGGAGATTTTTTTCTTAAAATCGTAATTAGAAAGGTTAAATGAATTGAAACATCTGTCGCATCTCATACGGTGATCACTACTCATGTTGCACAGTATACAGACGATTCACAGAATAATCTCTAGTTCTTTTCTCTTTATAAGATGCGTATTACAACTGATGTTGAGAAAATTTTACTCGAGTCCCTTGACAAGCGGTCTGTTGTATTTCACGAGCAAGGTCAGGAGGGTACCCCATCCCTAGGACGCAAGGGGACTAAGCAGTAAAATTCCTTTCGCTGACACGAGGAAAAGCAGTAGTAGAATTCGTTTCGCTGTTATCATCCCTTCTGGGGACAGAGTGACCATATGAGTTACTAATATATCTAAACCCTAATCAGGTAGAGGTCATTCCTTTTGTTGTTCTTCGGCATTTGTATCAATGGCTGATCGAAGACAATTCGTTAGTGTAGGGTCAAAAAGCGCGCGCCACAATAGATTTTTTAGATCTATACGTGTTCAGTGCCCAGTTTTTTGTAATTTTGTAGAAAATTGAGTAACAAATTTGCCTCTTTTTTTCAAATTTTGATATGAGCGAGTTCATACAGAGAGTTCCATTTTTTAAATATTTACAATTTTTTTAATGAAATGTTTATAGTCTGAAAAAATAATTTATAGAGGAATAAAATAGACCTATTAGAATATTAAATGAAACAAACCAGGACTTTTAATGTTAAGTACATTCGGAGCATCAAACAATCATATTTTTTGAAGTCCGCTAAGTTCCAAAATTTAATACAGGCATAACTCCACAAATAATCAATTTTTAGGAAAGTAAAGAAACTCGTGTCTCTTTTTTTGATATTCAGATTTAATAAAAAATATCATACATTGTAAAAAATCTATCAAGTCTTGTGCGATTTGACGTGGAATGTCGCGTATTTGAATTCGTTTCGCAGTACCCATCAATTCTGGGGGCAGAGTGCACTTCTGAAATACTAATAACTCTTGAAACTCTAATCAGGCAGACGGTCATTCTTTTTATAGTTCTTCAACACTTGGATCAAAGACTGACCGAACACCATTAGTGCATGGGAAGGCAGAGCGCGCCCTCATACTTACAATTGATCTTTTAGAACTATATGTGCGAAGTCCCCACATTGTTCTTGGTGTATTTTATAGAAAATTGAACAAGGAATACGCCTATATATTTTTCAACTTTTTATCTCATCGAGTTTATATAAAAATTTTCATTTTTTGGAAAAAATTACATTTTTGAAATTAAATATTTATTTTTTGAAAAATATATTTACAGAGGAATAAAATACACATTTCAAAGTATTCAATTAACCAAACCAGAAATTTTTATATTAAGTACGTTCGGAGCAACAATTGATCACATTTTGTGACGTACGCGAAAATTCCAAAAATTAATATAGTCATAACTACACAAATAATCAATTTTCAGGCAAATAAAAAACACGCCTCTTTTTATGATGTCTAGGTTTAAGAAAAAATATCGTACATTTTAAAAAAAGTAGCGTCAACTCTTTTAAGATTTGACGTGGAATGGCTCACATATGAGTACTCCCATTCAAGAAATGATAGTTCCTACTTGTAAGATATGTTTTTTGTATAAGAAGTTGGTATAACAAATTGTATTGGTCGACATACGGCCGATAACACAAGTCAATCACGTTAATAGCTATTACAATTATTGAAGAATGATGCCGAAAGACATTTTCTGTTATGAATGTGGTTGAGCTTAATTGCGACATCAAATATGGGACTGGAAAATAAGTGTCAAAATATAAGAACTCGCTATTTCCTATGTAGCATATTTGACTTGTGTACTTCGCGTTCAACATGTGTGTTGTTTGTCTCCATTTACTGGATCCTGCCCATGTGTGTTTGTTTATTTGTTTCTTCATTAGTTCGTTCTGTGGCCATGTGCAAATAATGTCGAGACCAGTAGCGGTAGAGCTCAATACTTACACGCACATTCATTCCTCGGTGTCAGTAAATACGGAAGACATATTCAAATGCGTAGATCCATTCAATTTGGTTTCGCGTGTGCATGGCTTTCTATTGAACGACGCAATGATAATGAATTTCTCTTCGAACTTCTCTTCATTGATGATTTTTTGCATTTTATTTTGAGGAATGGATTGGAGATCTCGGTTCATTTATGTACACGTTTTCATTCAGTTTTCAATATCTCGCTTGTGGTTATTTTTCTTGTATGCATCAAGTAGAAAGTTACAACGTTTTCTAATGATCGCACGGATATTCACATGGAGAAAATATGCTTAAGTTAACTTTTATTATTGGAATTTTTTATTTTTTAAGTCAACCTACAATTATTATTCAAGGACAGTTTCTTTAATGATTGTTGAAAATTGCAAGAACGCATAACTGTAGACTAAGTTTACTAGAAATACTCGTCCTTAAAACGTTGATATAATGAGGAAAAGGTGTGATTCATTTGGATATCTTTATCTGTAATTGTGCAAAATGAAAAAAATGAGTTTTTTTCATCTTGTGGACCAAAAGCGAAAATGCCCTGTGATTGAATACTTAAAGGAATTTTTATTACGAATTCTATGTTTTTCTTTAGGCACCTCTCTCTCTCTCTCTCTCTCTCTCTCTCTCTCTCTCTCTCTCTCTCTCTCTCACACACACACACACACACACACACACACACACACACACACACACACATACACACGAGTGATGAGCAAATTAGAATGAGGTTTGATGATGTTCAGTAAAGAGACCACAACACCATATCACTAAATTCAAGATGTTTGTAAATGGTCAATATGATAATGTTTTACAACTCGAGAAATGATGTAAATAGTTCATTAGCAAACATAGTAGAATGTTCACAAATATCGTTTATATTGTATAAAAATGCAATAAATTCTGGAAAAGGTTGTAATGAATTCATTTTTTTTATTTTTTAGAAGTTTTATTAACAAAATATTGGATTTGTAACATTAAGTTTTAGTAAACTTACATGAAACATCACCCTAAAATTGAAAGTATTAAAAACCTCAGTGCAATTATCGTGCCTTGTAGAGGTTCTATAATTGCATTAGGTAATTCACATTTATCTATTACGTATTGTATCTAATTACCATCACGTTATAAATATTAATATTTGTTGAAAGAACGCCTTAAAGTAGACAGGAAAAATGCAGTTCCCACAGTATACAACCCGCTTGAACATATTTCCTGATATCGCTCGTGTGTCCCTCAGATCTGTGTGTCATAGAGCCTTAACGTAGCAAGAAGTAGAGTGCCGAAAACCTCAAGTTATATTTCATATGCCGTTATGTACAAAGAGGATATCTGTACGGACCTTTCAATACACATCTGAAGGTTTCGCTCGCCTCCACATCGTTGGTTCTCGGTACTATCACATAACATAGTAGTACGAGTGGAACATGCAGAATCTCGAATTTTATTACAACCTATTTCGCTCACGAAATGTATTTCTCTTTATACGGACGTATGAATATGGGGAGGATTAAGTTCCAACATGCGATGGATTTCGCAATGGTACATATTAAGTTCTCATTAATCCCACAAGATTTCCTAGATGGAACTAGTTGTGCCTACAACAGCACTTACTCTCTCGCGTTATTTCTCAATTTACTATTTTCGAAACTTTAAAAAATTCTACGAAAATTAGACCTGCACCATTATTTTAAGCGTCCGTTGTTTTATCCCTAGAAACAATTTAAAGAACAATTTGGAGCGATTTTTGGAGAAAGTGGGTTTTTTATAAATTGCCTGAAATTCTAGCATAAAACGAAAAGTTTCTCAAAAAATCTTACATGACCTTTTTAAGAGCTATTTAAAAAACGATTATGTTTAAGACAAAAATCTGTGACTTTAACTTTGCAGTTTTGCAATGTTACCTATTTGCATTTTCGAAAATATAGAGAAATCCCCGGAAAACAGACTAGCATCATTTTCTGCCGTTCTTTGATATGTACCAAGAGAAATTTTGAAGACAAAATTTGGAGCGTTTTTGAGAAAATAATTGATTAAGAATTGTAAAAAAATTGTAAAATTGCTTGTATTTCAGACAAAATTTTGCGAAAACAACTGACTTTATTTCAAGATCCAACTTTAAAGAAAAAATTTCATTAACGGAAAAATCGCTATCTTTGATATTGTAGTTATAGGAAGACGCAGAACAAAAATTGAACATTTGCAATTTTCGAAACATCAGGGATTTCAATGAACATGAGACCTGGACATCAGGGAATATCAATTTTAGAGAAAATCGGCACAAAGATTTAGCTCTAGCTTTGACCACATACAGACGGTTGGACTGACAAACGTTTTGCCGTCAATCAACTTTTCGGCGTAGAAGACCCATGAAACTTGGATTCTGACTGTTCAACTTATTAGAGGAAATAATTTACTACATGTAGGAACAAGACTTTTTTCCGCTCCCGAGGCCCTTAGCAATAAGGGCTATTCAGATACTAGAGAAGATACAAGAGAAACTTCCACCCCTAAAGATTACCTTACCTGTCTATGCCCCTCGGATAATACGAGACATCAACGTTATTGAATGTCCAGTGAACTACATACCATAGTAGAGGCCCTTACATGCATTACAAGGGCCTATCAAAAAAGATTTATGATGATAACGGACTAAAAGCGCTGTATCTGCTATAATGGATCTATCTATTGATAATGTATTGGTCCAAGAGTTAGTTGGAAAAATCAACCAACTGAGCAATGAGGGCTAAGAAATAGCGTTGTGCTGGATACCTTCCCACGTTGACATTGCAGAAAACGAAATTGGCAGACAGAAAAGCTAAAGAAGCAGCATGAAGCGAAGTCAGAAGTGATATACCAGTAAGCTATCAAGAATATCTCAAGAGAGTCAAGAACAAATTAGTTGATCTTGACAGTAAAGAATGGAACAACTTACAGGTTTGCAAGTTAAGATCAGTTAGAAATTTTGAAGATGATAATCCAACGGTCAGTTTCTGCAGAAACGATCAGGTTGTCTTAACAAGATGCAGAATAGGACACACAAAATTTTCTTGTGACCCAGCAATTTTTTTTAAAAACTATTTATTGACGATACGGCAAGTGAATGCTTGACTTAATGAGTTAGGCAAAGAAAACAATTTATTTTCAAAAAATCTTCAACGATGTTCCACGATGATATGTTTTTTATTCAATTTTTCTGTAATCATAGGCAATCAAAGTAGGCAAAAAATTACTTATTAACACGATAGCTAAAAATTGTAAAAGTTAATAACAATAATAATTTAAACAAAGCAGTATACATTTTTTGCTATCTCAGCGTAATTACCTGCTACCGTGTAGACGGTAAAACCCATTATAATCTCTTAAACGGAATGAAAATAGAATTGAACGTCTAGTGAATGAATGTACATATTTTACGAAAAGAAAAGAAAGAAAATTGAAAAGATAAAAGTTATCTTAAATTGTTTCTAATTAATAAAAATATTAATATAAAATATCACAACCATACACATATATTAATGATATTTACATATTTTTACAGTTGAGTAAAATATCACGAATATGTAACAGTAGCTAGCTCTAAGTATATATTTGCCATTATTCATAAGTTCACATACACATCTTGAGCATTGGTTGTCAAAAGTAATAATCGATAACCTCAATCTCGGCCACCCAAGCAGTTGCCGAACAGTGGAATCTGCTTCCTCTCGTCTCCTTTCCAATAGCATCATGTGTGGTATTCACAGAAAAATACTATTTCCAAGAATATTTTAATATCTGAAACCTCGATAAAAAACGTTCGGATCAACGTGCTTTTGTATAGGGAGCGAGTAATGAAGGAGGCGTGTATTAATCATGCCTGTCTGTAATTTTCATTTTTGTGTGCGTTTTAATATCGCTGACGTGATGACGAATAATACAAAAGTGTTATACAAAGTTACATTTAAGTTGGCTAGCTCGCGTCTGTTTTAAAAAGCGAAACTATGACTTAAACATCCTATAATTTCAACAAAAGTAAATCCGTATCTGATAATTTTGTTCCAACATATTTTTTAAGAAATTTGCAATAATTTGAAATAAAGTAGTATCCCGATACTCTGCAAATTTAGGTCAACTATAAACTGTAAAATTAAAAAATGTAAGGATACAAATTCATGGAGTTCGTAAATTTAGACTAAATGCAAATATTTTATCCACTCCTGAACGTAATTGAATTCAACAAAACCTTCGGTTAACAACTCTGTAGCTGGTGTACTCAATTGAAATTTTACAATCAGCAAATGCTTTGTTTGATATGTTTGACAATAAAAATATGAGTTTATTTTCAAAAAGAAAACATCTGCGTACTTACCACCGAAATGTCTTATATTTAAACATTTTATTTACAGTTGGTACATTACGTTATTTTCACATTATCGTCTACCTTCATGTACACTTTTTAACACTGCCTTTTTTTTTAATTCGTTGCGCTCTTAATTCAACATATTGACGCAACGCGACTCTTAGCCCCTGGTCGAGCGTTGAGCGCGGAGTAATCCTCCATTATCTATACCTCTATTCCAGAGGACGCAGTATTTTTATATGTCTCGTCTAGTCAGTTGTCAAAGAGGACCGCCAGGTAGCATCTCCGCGTACGCGCCTCTTACTTCACGCGCCCCTGCGTCACTACCCAGCGGCCAGAATTGGGAAGGAATAAGGATGGGGGTAGGGTTTAGGACACTTCACAGGGGTTGGACTAGCCCTTGTGAAGCGGCCAAACTCGTTTTGTTGGAACAAATTTCACATGAGATTCGACAGGAATCGAACCCGGACCTCAGTGGTGAAAGGCTAGCGACTTCGCTATGTGCCACGAGCGAGCCATTGCTTGTTAAACATGTTAATTATCATCAACCGCGAACTTCATTGCAAATTCAATTACTATTTTCATTGATCACGATGTATGACACATTATGATCAAATACACGTTAAAAGTATCATGATCATAAGCATGATGATGAATAGAGAAAAGTAGATTTTAGTAATTGCTACAAATGCGAAATGTTACCGAACGCTGAAAAAAATATCAATTGTATGTTTGACGGTTGGTGCAGTGTATTAATGAAGGTTTTTGAATTAGTGCTAAAATGCAAAATCGATCACAAAATACAAAGTCACGTACATAATGCGAGATGGTCGTGTATCTGCGATATAATTGCTAAATTACATTTTATTGTTTCCTTTGTGTTCGCTCTTTAACTACGGATGCGACATCGACAACACCACGATATTTGAAAACATTTAATTAGAGAGTGGTCGTGCTTATTAATTTATAATTAGTATTTAATATTTTTCTTCAAGGTCACAAATGGCGAAATATTAAAATTAGTTTCCCTTATTTCCTGATTTTTAATGGGAAAAATCTTAAAGGAATCAAAATAATTGTTTGATGTCATAGAATACTCCCTTAATAATTTTCTCGACAAATGATACAAAATGCTAAATCGTAATTTTTATAATGCTATAAAATGCTATAGTCTTGTTTCCAAAATACGATTTTTTTGAAATTTGAAGTGCTAAATTCTATTATCAATAATAATGAAGATGGATATATATTAACTAAATGAGGTTTTTTCAACTCCAAATACAATTTGTCTCTTGTCATGTCTTTTTTCTTAAACGTCAATGTAAAGATAGTAAATAAGAGCGTCCATGACGTTTTTATTTTGAAGTTTCTTTAAATAATGTACATTTATGCAGTGACTTGTAGTGAAAATAGAAATATTGCCTGTTTGTTGTCATAATAATAAAATTAAACATGATGAACGCGACAAAAAGTTTGACAGTGATTCGATAACAAAAAACAGAATTTCTCCCGAAGCTCTCATCCTCGCAACTCTCTCGCCTTCTTTGCAGCCTGTTCGAAGATAGTAGGTGTGAACATAGAAGTAGTAACATGGTCAATTCGACTCGCGTGTTAAGAGTTTGAGCGAGTCGTAAAGCCAATTAGCACAACTCTAGTCGAGACTCGAGCCGCCACGACAGAGCAACAAAAGAGCCCGACTCCATTTCTAGACGTTGGCGGACGGCGGAGAATACAGAACCAGATACTAAACTCGATGATATGCATTTTCGCTCCGCACGAAGCCGCGGGTTTCGAAGCAATTTGACCCTTCTTTACGACGCGTTGGAGCACGAGATAAAATGTGAAGAACAGATAGGGCTGTTAACTGAAACTGCGTAAGTGTTCATTTTTATTTTTTGTATTGCATCCCTTGTGTTATAGATGATCATGTATTGGGAATTACCGATCTCAATGAATGAGTGAATGAATTATTTGTTAAAATACGTGGATTTTATAAGTTCGCTTAGGTACAACAGAAATATTGTTACATTAGTTGAATCAGCTACATCTACACAAGAAATGTAATAGTGAGCATAACATACCATCTTTGCTTCATAATATATAATACTTAATATAATACATAATACATTAATTAAAATTAATAATAATAGATAATAAATACATTAATACATAATACATTCATTAAAACATAATAAAAATGTTTGATATGATTTGATAAATATTACGTAAAACATGCTTTCTTAATAATATAATCTTGTTCATTCATGCTTCTTCAATGGATCAGAATGAAGAACTTATAAGAATAGTTTTCGTTCCTTTTTTTTGACACAATTCACCATAGCATTTTGCTTTCAAAATTACCTTGATATGGAATTGAGATTGATATTGATCTAGATTGGATATCCTTGTACCTTAATCATCGATCACAAAAAGTAGAATACCATTCTGGAATGAAACAACATTATATACTTACCTTTTCTATTCTTTGTCGCTTGATCATGGAGTCCCGCAGGGTTCTATCTTAGTCCTTATCCTCTTTCTTTTATCTTCTTTCTTAAACTACATGCCCTCGGCCATTAGAAACGAAAGGACAGTTCTTTGCTTATGAGACAAATATTTTTTCCCAAAAAGATATAATATGTAGTACGATTTCAGATGTTTGAAATTGGTTTCGTAATAACAAGTCAATAATAAATTAAGGATAAGCTGTTCAAAGTCAGTTTTGCATTTCAAATAGCGAATCGCACGCACCACTGAAAAAACACTGAAAATAAACAGTACGCAATTGGCTGATGTTATAATAAACAAATTTCTTGATCCCTCTTAATTCAGTTAAACCTCAATAGAATATCCACATAAAATAATTGAAAACTAAATTAAGTTCATTATATTAAACACACTGAATTTCTTTAAATAGAGCCAGACTTCATACAGCTCGTTGCGTTTATTTTGCGATTGTATATTCTCGCCTGAGATATGGCTCAATAATCAGGAGAAATACGTTCTATAGTACTTAGACTCCTAGATTGCGGGGAAAATTGTACGAATAATAAGCAAATGACCACTACATTAAGCATACTACAGCCTCTCTGCATTCACCTTGGAATCTTACTATTGCAATGCCTTGCCTAGTTATTTACGAATATTCAGTTTTTTTTGTCAAAATTGGCTTACTTTGTGGTAGTAATACATTTCAAGGCATTGATTAATAATTACAACACGTCGTTGGAATCATTATCATCCAGTTTCTATATCAACAGCTCGCTACAAGAAATCCATATATAATACAGTTACGTTACTTTACAGCTCATTGCCAGATGATATTGAATTATTAAAATCGATACATACGTTCCAACTAAATTCTTTTCCGATTAACATACAATGTAGGCTTTCACGGCCGGTTTCTACAATATTTGACGTTTCCAGGGTTCTTTCTGATGGCCATACAATTTTCAGTTCTTTTCTGATGCCCACACAATTTGTTTCTACACAATTAGAGGCGAGAATGTAAATAAATTGGGGTATCTCGCCCGAGAGAAACCACGACTAATTACCGTTAAGTGTTATGGCTCTTTCGTGGGATACTAAATACGACAAAGCAGTCTCACAAACACACTGCTTCAAAGTAGAATCACAGCCACTATTGGGCGAGTGACGGCTATTTCGCCCGAGAGAACTGTCCGAATACTGGGAGCTGTTGAGTTGACGCACTGTATTTATTAGTATATATTGTAAACTCAAAAAATGTAATGAATGGCTAGTGTAAGTTGTGGAAATGACAAGACAAAAGAAATACCTGCATCCAGTGATTCTTTTTGCAAAATGAAAATATTGAGGAAATTATCTGAAACTATAACTGAAAAATATGACTATTTAAATCTATTTATTAAGTTTATATTGTGTGTCCTTATTTTTCTGTATTTTTGTAGTTAGTATTGCCTATCACCGTGCCTATTACCAGTAATTTGTAAATAATAATGTTTTTTGCTAAGGGTTAAGGAGGGGGGAGGTATCTGTGAACAAGGGAAGTTATCCAAGCCATCGAAAGCTGTTTATGAATATTTTATGAAACGGTGAACGGAAATATGAACACTGTCATGATTTGATCTCCATGAACATTATCCGCCACAAAGTTTAAATTGCGATTTCTCTTTCTCAAAGTTTTTGTTTTAATTTTTAGTTTTTAATCCTACAAATGGAAAATTACGTTTATCAAGTGAAGCATCAAACTCAAAAACGATTTTTAAAACATAGAACTATGCATTATAATTGTTTGAGGGCATAATGAGCATTAAACATTTCTTATCAAAGATTACAAAAGACGTGACTAACATTTAAGAACGTTAATACGTTCTTAAATGTATGTTTGCAGGTTGCGAAATCTGAACTGAAATCTAGCCAACTCTTGCAGTACTGGCATACAAATGCGCAAAATTGGCTATAATGCCGATCTCATAAAGCAACATCAACTGTGAGAGAGATAGTTATGAAATGCCGCACGAAAAATGGTGAATGTTTGGCAGAAAACTCTTATTACAGGGCCTTAGTATCGAAAAAGTGGATAAATCCAGTAGCTAAATTGAGAAAAAAATCCTCTAACACGTGGTGTAGCCAGGATCTATGTTTTGAGAGTCCTTGATTCAGTAAAAAACCATTGGTGCCGAAACGGCTGTCCGTCCGTACGTCCCCCCGTCTGTCTTTCTGTCTGTCCGTCCGTCTGTGAACAACGCTAGCTGCTAAACCGTTCAGCTGATTTCCTTCAAAATTTACACTCCCTGATTTATCTGGTTGAAGTCGCGGCCCCTTGAATTTAAAACCGATATTTTAATTTACTTTGCATGAAACCCCTGAGACATTTTCGAAATTTTTAAAGACATGGTTCCATCGTTTTTTATTAAACTTTCTTGCTAGATAGTGTGATGGTCGTTGAAGAGAATGGTGAATGTGTGATGAACGTTGAAAACTCTGATTTTTCGAAAATTGCAAAAGTTGAATACTTTTTCAACGTCTTCCTACATTTACAATTATGAAGATAGTGATATTTCCCTTAATGAAATCTGTTCGTTAAAGATAGATTTTAAAATAAGGTCACGTACAATTTTTCGAAAATTTGTGTACTTTTCGCGTAATTTTGCGCGAAAATATGGGCCAGAAAGTAAGTGCTGCTTTTGCACTACTAATTATAAGTGAAAACGAGCTATGACATGTCTTAAAGAAATCCGGTAAAGAATCCAAAATTACGGAAACAATGCATATTGGCTTCGTGATGTATTTAGAATTCGTTGATGGTTGAATTACAAAAATTGAACAATGGCAAGTTATTCCTCTCAATAACGCATCCCACATACAGTTTCCGTTCACTAATAGGCCTCTGCTTTCAACCTTTGGATACCTCCGTCCACGTGTCACTCAAAATTTAAGAAAGCCTTTCAGTGCTATTGAGAATTCAAGTGTGAAATCAAATTATTATTTCCTTTGTCTAGGAAACAGTAATTTCGCTCACTTTCTGTTAATTATATATTCCTATTTCGTTCATGTTTTCGCGTACAATGTTTAGCGAAAAGAGATATGTAGTTTTAATCTGACGAATTTATTTGTACATTTACTACGGAATCGCTTTCACTTTTACCCTCCTAAACATAAGAATATTATAAACATTAATAAAATAAAGAACAAATTTGCAAGGTGTAAAGATTTTAGGGGCAAAAGGATCATATTGTGGAAAAAAATCTACAAAATTTGTTTCATCTTGACATCTTGGAATAATTTGTCGCCCTCTTGGGGGTCACTTTTGACAATGAGTACGTAATAAAATATGATGCGCTGCGTCATATATGAGGAAATTTGGGACATTATTTCACTTACAAAGAAACTGTTTTGATGGAGCAGATATGAAGCAATTTGAAATAATTTTCAGCGAATATTAATCCGATGCTTACAATAAATCCAACAAATAGCGCTAGTAGACAATTTCCATGAATTTCGATCGCTTGAAAAAAAAAATAGTGGACCAACAACAGCACTTACTTTCCCATTTTAGTAGTAATAGTTGCCTAATATTGAAACTACTTTCCAATGAACACTTCAGCTATCTTTTGTAAAACTCTTAACCAATGTTAGAGAGGTTCGAAAAAATAAAACGTTTATTTTAATTATTCAACATTCATACGTTTTAATAAAAACAGCAATTCTCCCATTGAATCCAGCGTATTATGCTCTCATTAAACAAACTTTAAAGGAGCAAAAGTAAAACTTAATTTCGAAGGAAGTTTGAATGTCAACGCTAACGCTTCCTCACTCGCGAGCTTTGAATGAACGTGTTATATTCGAATGGGAGAATATATCCCACCACTCATTTTTAATATGCTAGTGATAGTCGACAAAATATCCATTCAGCACTAACAAAATATTTACTGAAAAATAAACGAATACTACTAAAAAAAGTACATGCATTTATATAAAGATCTAATACTGAGGAATAAATTGCACATTAACACTGAATCATTTCGCATTAATTTTTCTTTGTGTAGGACAGGTTCGAAATTCGAGAAAGTAAAGGGAAAAATTTATTTGTGCAGTTTAGAAAGTGCAGAGACTTTAATGAATATCGTACCGATATTATTATACAGGTGTCCCAGACAATGCCCGAAAAAACGGCGTCATAATATGTTGTGAAAAGATGAACAGGACGAAAAGAAAAAGTGACAGAAGGAAGAAAAGAAAGAGTGACAGAAGGACAGATTGAAGGATGGAAAGACGGATTGACACATTGACGGACAGATGGACGGACGGACGGACTGACGGACAAATGAACAGATGAACAGACGGAGAGACGGACTTGCGGAGAAAAATTCGTGTTTAAAATGTTTTTTAATTGTGCTTCCAAAACGTCTGTCAAAATATTGAAACTATTTTTTGCAGTACATACCATTATGTATATTAAGTATATGAGAAAGTAATAATTACAATTATTTTATTTAATTTCATTTTCTTCGCTTGTCAGATAGTTCGCAGGACAGAGGGTTTCCATTGAGCGAGTCAGCGGACACTTAAACAAATGCCGTTAGCAGACTTGCGAGTGTACGACGTTAACTATGGTTGAAGTGACCTTCATCATAATTTTTCTAATAATAATAATAATAATAATAATAATAATAATAATAATAATAATAATAATAATAATAAATAGTTGGGATGGGGAAGTATGTAGTTAATCAAGATGATTCACTAATGAGGCTGGTCATTAAATCAGACCGAAGAATGGGAAACACAAGCATTGGAAGTGTAGCAAGAAGCCTTGCGAAGAAAACTGTGCAAGACTCGCAGGAGAACACACACACTGAACTTCTAATGCTACTTAACCTGAAATGTAAGACGCAAATATTGTTAAGGACATCGAGGAGAGACAAACCACTCTATCGACAATATCTAAAAAGAATAGACAATGTGAAGGTTAATAAAGATCAATCATTTATCTGGCTTAAAAGGAGAAGAATGACGCCAGAATCGAGAGCAGCTGCCGAAGATCAGGCATTGAGAACACATTATGATAAAGCGGTTCTCAGAATTTCCCAAGATGATAAATTCCGCATTTGCCAGGAAGAATTAAAAACCATTGATCACACTGTGTCAGCTTGTCCAATTCTAGCAAAGACCAAATACATGAAAAGACACGCGATGTTGTGTAGTTTCTCTGCTGGCAGATCTGTAACGCCCTCGAAGTTCCAGGAAGTAAACGCGAACACGAAGCGCTCAGCATATACTTCCCTTGTATGTCCGGTAATAGAATACAGTTCCGCGTGTTGGGACCCGTGTAGAGCTGGGCAGATAAGTTTGATACACTGTATGCAAAAGAGGGCGATGGAATTTGGAGGACAAACAATGATCGAACTCAGGTGTAGAAACTCTTAGGCAAACGTCGAAAGATTGCTAGGATAGTCATTATTTTCAAAGCATATACTAGAAGCGTAAGGCGTTAAACGACATTCGAACAAAGGATAGGGTACCTTCAATATTTCGGAAGAGGGGATCATCCGTACAAAATTAAATACTGGAAGCAAAAAACTGACGTAGTTAAATACTCCTTTACCAACAGACAATAACTGACTGAAACAATCCACCTGCTGCAGTACTAGCGACATCTCCCTCTAGTGTGCGTTGTTTCCGGATTCTTTTAGGGAATTGGGTGGGATGCCAATATTTATATTTTGTGTATTTTCTTAGTAATTAGTAACTGTATATCTTCTATATTGCCTTCTTAATTAATCTTTTATATTCGTACGTTCTGTAAAAAAACTGCGACCGAACGATAGCTCATTTTACCAATCAGCCAGCAAGAAAGAACTTCGGAAACTTGACGTTTGATTCAATTGTTTTATTTGTTCAAAAACCAATGAAACTGTATATGGCGTATGGGAGAGAAGATTATCTGCTATTCATAACACTAATTCACGTTATTCATAACAAAGGTTTAAAAATTAGCACTGGTTGTTACCATACTATCCCTATCGGTAGCATACTCATTGAGGCTCAGGAGCCAACAATAGCCCACCGAAGGGATATCACAAAATTATGACATAAAAGCTACCTCGTCCATCAAGCAGTGTCTTTAGAGTAATATAATGCACAACGATGTCTTCCCCCTCATCTCCACCCATGTATAGTGGACATCAGCGAATCAAACCATTTTATTGGAGAATGGAGAAGAATGGAACCAACATCAACGACAAAAATATCAGAGCTGAGAAACACTGTCACAATCGAATTGCACCTTGGACGTTACCTTATAACCCGGTAAAATCTTCATGGTATGAGCAATGCAGCAGTTCCTTAAATAACAGGAACGGGATAGAAGAATCAAAAAATGTATAACAACCACTAAAATTAGTCACTTTTATCTAATCTGTGATAAAAACTATCAGTCAACCTAAGAAATCGCTCGAACCGCTGACAAACTTATTAAATACCAACTACACAAATACTGTAGCTCTAGTACAGCCGAGAAGTACGCCCTCATGTCTGCTTTCGAAACAATTCACCAGTCCTCATATGAAAACAGTGTTATTCACACGAAATCTGCTGCCGTGATTCATCAAATCAGCAACACAAATCAGAAGTCGGAAGTGGTAATTAATTTCCAGGAACAATGCTATCATTTTAATAGGCAAGGAAAAGGGTTGCTAATTTTTTGATCTCCTCCGCAAGCTGATCCAATTAAGATGAACGGAAGCCCAATTCCGACCTTTCTCGTGTATCTCATGTCAGGAAAAAATGTCTACAACTCCAACAAACTCCACTCCAACAAAGATACATAAACAGGATAATGAAAAACAATGGAATACGACTTGGGAAAAGTGCAAAATAAGCAGTATACATGAAGTCATTCATGATTTTCATGAACTAAGAACCAACAAAAATCTCAATCGCAAAGATCAAGTGAAATGTTCTCCAATCAGATCTGAACACACTGAGCTAACTCACTCACATCTGTGAAATAACACAGCTTCTTTAAAATGTGAATCATGCAACGAGCAACTGTCAATTGCCCATATCCTTCAGTCATGTACAAAATATATCCACGAAGCCGATCAATCCTACGGACTGACAATCTTGAAACTATTTTTTATTCCAGTGATTTTCAGGGAAAAAATATTAAAATATTATTAGTCGACTAATTGTAGATGACCTTATTTCTAGATCTGTCTTTGAACAACAAATTGCATTAAGGAAAAAATCTATCTTCAATATTGTAGTTGTAGGAAGACGCTGAAAAAATATTGAACTTGGTACCTGCTCAAATTCTATTCAAATGGGACCTGCTCCGTTTTTAAGAGTTTTTTGGGTTATTTGAGGAAAAAAAATATTAAAACATTGGAGCAATCTAGTCATCAATATTGATCTTTTGGTTAGTTATTTTTTGTAATTTTCGAAAATACAGAGTCCGTTCAAAATGGGATGTAAAATTAGTAAGCTTCATTGCTCTACCCGAAAAAAAGTTTAATAAAAAAATTGGAGTCATTTTTTAGACATTTTTTAAACATCTTGGGTGGTATGAATAAAAGTGAACATATGCTATTTACTCGCGTTTTCCAAGCTGATGCCCGGTAGGTAGTATGAATAAAAGATTCGAGAATTTTTTCAAACTAGTGGTGATACAGAATGGCACATACTTTCTCGTAGTAAAGTTTTCTAATTTCCTTGGTGTGGACTGGTTTTACAGTCTTGACCCATCTCCTTGCTTGCTGCCATCTATCGACGCCCCAAATACATTTTTTTTTACATTTTCTCAACTTTTCGATTTCCTAATAGTAGAGCCAAAATACCACTTTAGAATTAGTTATACTTAGAAATACCACTTTAGTTTTGTTCCAACAAAACGAGTTTGGCTGCTTCACATGGGCTAGTCCAACCCCTGTGAAGTGTCCTAAACCCTACCCCAATCCTTATTCCTTCCCAATTCTGGCCGCTGGGTAGTGACGCAGGAGCGCGTGGTGAGAGGCGCGTACGCGGAGATGCTACCTGGCGGTCCTCTTAACAACTGACCGCGACGAGACGAACAGAAATATCAATAGTAACGGAGGATTACTCCAGATTCAATGTAGAAAAGTAACGGAGGATTACTCCAACACCCAAGAAGGGGTTAAGAGACGCGTTGCGTCGTGAGTTGACGCAACAAATTAAAAAAAAAAAAAAAAAAAAAATATTCAAGAAGAGTAAAACTTCGTCATATATGGCAATTTTCGTTGGAATATTTAGAGTCGTTTTTTAAAAAAATGCCATTAAACAGGAATGTAAATGCGAAGTTTGAAGCTCATTCTCATAGCAATCTATTGACTTTTCGAAAAACTATATTTAAGGTAATTCAAAGTAAAACTTAATTTCAACTCACAAATGCAGTAATGTATACACATTGATAGAAATGTGCATATTAATGGCGTGAGAGATATTTAATAAAAATACATTTGTGTAATTTTTGCAAAAACAAAAGAGTACACCAAAATGAACTTCACGTCATATTAAACAGTGCAATTAGCACTATACCTTGGAATCATTTAAGGAAAAAAATTGATTTGATTTATTTGGTCAAAAGACAGTAAAAACTGTATATGACGTATGGAGAAGAAGAATATTTGCGCACGTTTGCTCGAGAGCTTTCTTTCCTTTGGAGCCATTTTTGAGAAAACGGCTTTTGAGCGTTTCTGAAAATGCGGAATTTTGCGCTCATTTTAACACAAAACTTGAGTTTTCGAGAAATTATATAAATCTTTGAATCTTAATTTTTGTAGTTGTAGTCGCCGAAAAGTCGCCGAAAAATTCAATCTTATGCAATTTTCAAAAATTCTAAGTTAACCGTAGAAATAGGACCTATGCCACCCATATAAGTGTATTTTATTCCATTCTTACAAGAATTTTAAAGAAAAAAATTGGAGCTGTTTCTGAGAAAATTTTCAAAATGTTTCAGGGACATCATGAAAAGTAACCCCACGTTTTAAAGAATGGTGTTTAAAATTTCAAAGCTCTCAAAGCTTTCAACAACTAGAGCCAGATGGACAAGGGTTTCTTCAGTTTGGAAAATATCGCATGGTTTAGGCGCTAGTGATGTTCACAGACGGACGGATGTTTTCAAAAAAACACTTTTTCGGTGTCAGAGGTCTTCAAAACGTCTATTTCCGTTAAAATCTCGAAATCGATTTTCCGGTGCATTACATAACTTTCTCTGTACTACGTATATTAGTCCATATATACGTACGTATACGAGAAAGTAAACTAGAGGTGCTACAGAAAGGCACAGACTTTCTCGTAGAATTTTTTCTAATTTCCTTGGTGTAGACTGACTTGAAGGTGTTTTTTTGAAAACATCCGTCCGTCTGTGAACATCACTAGCGCCTAAACCATGCGATCTTTTCCAAACTGCTCCATTCTCAGTCCAGCTGCCATCTGTCGTCGCCGGAAGTACATTTTTTTGACATTTCCTCAGCATTTTGGTTTCCTAATACCATAACCGAAATATTCCTTCAAGAATATTAAAGAAGAGTAAGACCTCATCCAAAATAGAATTTTTCATTGAAAATTCTGAAGCCGTTTTTAAGAAAATGGCGATTAATCATTTCTGTAAATGCGAAATTTGAAGCTCTTTTTCTTAGGAATCTACTGAGTTTTCGAAAAACTTCATTTGAAGTCATTTGAAGCACTTTCACTTACAAATGTAATAATGTATACAAATCGATGGAAGTTTCCATATTAACGGGGTGAGAGATATTTCCCAAAATTTACATTTCTGTATTTTTTGAAAAATACATAAGAATACACCAAAATAAACTTTACATCATATTCAATAGTGCAATTAGCACTATCCATAGGAAAAAAATTGAAGGAAAAATGTGGAGCCATTTTTTAGAAAATGGCGTCTGATTGTTTTTGAAAATGTGTAAATTTGAGCTAATGTTTGCAGAAAACTGTTGAGATTTCAAGAATCTTTATTTAACATTATTTAAAGTTCATGTACTCATCAATCTGATAATGTTCAGAAATGGTCTCTAATGTAAATATTACCGACGTGAGAGACGATTCAAAGAAATTACATTTTCGTAATTTTTAAAAACAAAAGATTAGAGCTATATGGCGTTCATGTCATTGGATAGGGTGCGGTAGATGATCTTGATCTTTTCAGTGAAATGTTGGTAGGGATTTGTGCATTTTCCAAACAGAGACCGCTTTCAAAACCGTGGTTCAAAACCGAAGTAATCGAAAAATACTCGTCACAATGCAGCAAAGGTAGGCTTCATAAGCAACGACACCGGCATCACGCAAACAAGATAAGTTAAAAAAAGTTATATAACAGCGAGAATCCGAACAAAATCACATCATCTGCATAGAAAAATGAAAATTTTCTCAATTTTCCATGATAATCTACTTATCATTCGGAGAATATTTTTATTTATGCGAAATTGATCAAATGCTCATTGGTCGAAGAATATTCTCAGAACAGTCTCATGCTTGTGATAAGATACTCTGCGCAAATGCTTCTTCATTATTCATACCACCCCTTGTTGAGGCTTCATGTAGAGTATCCCCCCCCCCAATCAATATATCCATTTCAAACTCCGAGGACCTCGAATTCAGCGAGATCCCTTGGGAAATACAACTTCTCGAGAAAATTGCCTGAAGGGTTTGTCTTATGAGTGTCTTGTCTCTTGACCACACAGCCAGAGGGAAGGATGGATCCATCTCGATCGCCGTTTGTCGTTGCACAATACACATATTATTTTGCGATTTGAGGCGATTATACTTTATATGAAACATTAACAAAATTTTAAAATTTTCTGAAAAATTACTCCAACTTTTTATAGAAATTTTCCCTCTCAAATAACGAAGGACGGTAAAAAAATTGCACATTCTTATTTTCGCTGAAGTCTCTGAATTTCTAAAAAGTGTAAGAGTTCAACTTTCTTTACGTTTTCGTAGAACTACAATTTTGAAGATAACATTTTTACAACAGTTTCATGTGGAAAAATCTCTATCTTCATATTAGTTTCTGCTACTTTTTTAAAATGGAGTTGTTTTCGCGTTTTTTTTTATTGACGAAAGGCAATTTGAAAGAAACTTTTTTCTCAAAAACAGCTCCAAATTTTTCTTAATTTTTTTCTGGAGTAGAGGAATGGACGCTTTCAAATGGTACAAGTCTCGTTTTCTCTGAAACCTTGGAATTTCCGAAAATTGAAAATATTACGAATAATGCGAGAAAATAGGTGATGTTGAAGTACCATTGTTAGCAATTGCATGCACCAACATTTCTGAGAAAACAATATTATGTTCACTTTCACCATTACGATTGTTTCATAAAAAATACTAATAATCGTGATCAAAAATATTTCTAGAACATGAAAATAATTTTCTAAAGTTTCAAGCACAGAAGAGGAGAAAATATCAAAACAACATAAATAATGAGATAAACTTTCACGAGCAATGTCGAGATTTCCCTTCAGTTCAGTCGAGAAACGAAAAGATTATTCAAACATGAGGAGAAAATGGGTGGAAAATTAAAACCAATTTTAATAGAATAAATTTATTGATTTGGAGCATGCGTCAACGTGCCTACATATTAGTGTTCTCTTCTGTAAATGTACTAGCAGGATCGATTACATAAATGTAAAAAATATTTAAACAAAATAAGATTTAAGTGAATTTGAACTCTTTCTTGACATTATCCTGGCATTTTTGCCCTTTCAAAATTCTCTCACTCTCTTCTCCCTTCTCCTTCAAAACCTGACGCACTGTATCTATGTCAATGTTTGTAGGAACATCACACAATCATAGTTCTCAAAACAGCTAACAAAATAAACAAAAGTGGAAAATAATGGAATACATCTTACATTTTACGTACTTTTTCGTAGAAAAAAGAAATAGTAAGATGTAAAAACAAGGATGGGATTTTGTATGGATGTATTATACTCTGTTCCGGGATGTTGTTCTTCTTGGCGATGTGGTTGTGGGCACACGTTGCGGAGAATGCTCTGATCACCCCTGGTAAGCGGCGTGCCAATCAAGGTAACAGAAAGTCAGCAAAAGGTGAAGCTAGTTATAAATCATCCGTTACGATGAAGGTGCGCGGGGAATTACACTCACTAAAAACATCATTGTAGCAATGTACTTGACCTACGACATTGTCGGTATCTTTAATTACTCCTCCCGTAATGAAGTTCTCGCAATAATCTGTGCTCTTTCTATAGTTGCCTGTTGTAGCTTATCGACTTGAATGATGGCTTTCTCGCAGCTTTCTTCATTTAATGGCGCCTTCTACCTGCTAACTCTACAACGATGACACCAGAAGGGATTAACTAGACGTGCAGTGTTTAGGATTAAACAGAGCTTTTAGATGCCTACCGTAACTGGCCACGTACTAATCCATACAAACTTTCACCAGTTTAAAAAAGAATGTGAATATTCACACGTTTTTCTAGATTTGCTTCTGATTTTGTTAGGAGAGAAAATTATAAAATCGAAAATTCTATGTTTGTTAGGGGCCTGTCCTTCCGTAGAAAGACTAGGGAGTGAAATACTTGCCCATTGTATAAAGCAATGAAATGCTACTTTATTGGATTACTTCATCATAGTAGAATTATCACAGAGGTACATAAAAGACGTACTATATTGATGTAATTATGAAGGGAAAAACTGAAGGATAACTACGCAGCCTCCTGCCATTTAAGATGAGTCTGTGGTTCCATTAGATAATCAGAAACCAGACACTCGGAAAAATCCAAAAAACAACTATAATACTAACTTCCAATTCTTGCAGAAATAGAAGGGAAGCTAGGCAACCTTGCGTCTCATGAGAGGTGAGTGTGGTTTCGTTAGATACCCAGGAATTTTATAAAATAAATAATTTAGAGAAAGCCAGTTTCGATTTTATGTGTTTTTGTAGTGCTGTCGTATGAAAAGTATGCTTTCTCTCACTGCGATTCAGATACTAAATCTATTTACAATTATATCCCATGCAAATACGTCATCAAGTGTATAAATAGTTACAGAGCACATTGTCGTATGTACTTTATGTTTAATACATTCAACCAGATGTTCATTATGTAATTACACAAACATTGTAGGGTTCTACAAGTCACTGTTTTTGAGTGCGTTTTGATGAAAGAGAGGATGAGAGAGAAAGAGCGAGGGAGAGAGAAAAGCGAGGGAGTGAGAAAAGCGAGGGAGTGAGAAAAGCGAGAGAGTGAGAAAAGCGAGAGAGAGAGAGGGAGAGAGAAAAGCGAGGGAGAGAGAAAAGCGAGAGAGAGAAAAGCGAGAGAGAAAAGCGAGAGAGAGAGAGAAAAGCGAGAGAGAGAGAGAGAAAAGCGAGAGAGAGAGAGAGAGAGAGAGAAAAAAGCGAGAGAGAGAGAGAAAAGCGAGAGAGAGAGAGAGAAAAGCAGAGAGAGAGAGAGAGGAGAGAGAGAGAGAGAGAAAAGCGAGAGAGAGAGAGAGAGAAAAGAGAGAGAGAGAGAGAGAGAGAAAAGCGAGAGAGAGAGAGAGAGAAAAGCGAGAGAGAGAGAGAGAGAGAGAGAGAAAAGCGAGAGAGAGAGAGAGAGAAAAGCGAGAGAGAGAGAGAGAGAGAAAAGCGAGAGAGAGAGAGAGAGAGAAAAGCGAGAGAGAGAGAGAGAAAAGCGAGAGAGAAAGAGAAAAGTGAGAGAGAGAGAGGGAAATGAGAGAGAGAGAAAGAGAGAGAGAGAGAAACGAGAGTGAAAAAGAGCGAGAGAGAGAATTTCAAAAGAGTGAAGCTTTCAGCAAATATACAAAAATAACTAATCGATTGCAAACAGTACCAAACAGTACAGAAAATCTCATTTGTATTAATTGAATAAGCATTTCACTAGGATATTTATTCTATTAATTTTGAAGGAATGGGAGGGTTAATATTCAAAACAGAAAGATGAGTTTATGATGAAAAATGTATATAAATAGTGTTCATAAAATCTAATGTATGTGCAATCTTAACGAGTTTGAAAACGAATTCTGCAGTTCATCTATTCTATGCTACGAAATTTACTCCTGTCCACCATAAAGTGGAAATAGAAAAGAAAATTTGGAAAAGGTTTTAGCATTTTTACCTGGGAATAACTTTCAAAGTTATGACGCGTTCTTACAGAGGAAAAAAAGTAATTCCAAGGCAAACAAAGAGATTTTTCGAATCCCATGTTATTTGTGCAAGTAACTTCTACGATAGAAAATGTTTGTCTTCACAGAAAATATTAATGTGGTAATTTATACATTTCTCTACTGCGCGTTAATTCCAAAAGGAAGGAAACTCTTCGAACAAAAATGTAATTTTCATTCGAATTCTACCTTTGAGACAGCATTACTTCCCTTTTAAGTATATTTGCTTCCCAAAGTTCGTGTTGTGGAAACCAAACACTTGCGTCCGGTTATTACTCGAGATAATAGACCTCTTGTCTCTTTGAGAGTTTAGTGAACATCTGAAGGAAAGCGCTTTGTTAAATATACGTACTTATTCAGTATATATTGTAAGACCGCGCTGTTCATGTATATGTCTCCAGGCAGTGGCGCATCCTAGCTGTAACAGTGTGAAACAGGTCGATACTAATGCTCCCTTTCGTCGGACCGCTGAACTCCTTACTCTCCCGCTTGCTTCTACCGACCTGTGGCGCAACCATGAAGCCAATATGTGAACTAAGTAGAACTAGCCAGTTTCGGCGGGAGATTTAAAGTGGAATTCCCTGGGTGTGACACTTGTGGTCTGACACGTATCCGTCTCTCTATCATTTCAATTTTTTCATAGCGATGTAAAGAATTACGTGGTGCTTAGAAACTGAAATTTACCTTGATTGTTCATGAAAAACCAAAAACACATTAAATATAGATTCAGTTTGGCCCTCTCAGCGTTTGCAAAATTTGATTTTACTGGCAGAGGAGCGTGATTTTGCGGCTGTGTGCATCCGCGTCATGAATCTTAAGGGGGCGTCGTAGCCTTAGGGCCCGTCTCCGTAACGCCTGTGCTTGAGCCCGCCCATCCGTTTGCCCTGTCCTCCCGCCTGAGCGGCTGACGACCGCCTGACGCCACCGCGTGCGCCGCAGCCGCGTTGCGCCGGGTACTCCGTCGTTACCGCTGCCATTACCGCCGCCGCCGCCGTCATTACAGGCGCCACCGCAACCGTGAGCCCGCCCTCCCCCCGCCCGCCTCGCCCCCACCTGCCCGCCCTGCCCCGCCCCGCCCGCGCAAGCCACGCCGCCCGACCCCTGTCAGCCCGCCCTCGCCCCATCCCCTCGCCGCGGTCCCCGCGTCCCCCGGGGGCGGTATACCGGCGGCGGCGGATCCACGCCCGAGTGTGTGGAATTACAGAGCTCATAGCCTATTGATCTTATAGCTTCCCAGTGGACCCCTCCATCGCGCATCCGCACGAGTTACTGCGCCAGCGGACGCGGCCGCCTCCGCCAACGCCGCCGCCCCCGCCGCCGCCTTCGCCGCCACGCCGTCGCCGCCGCCACAGCCGCTTGCCGTTGTCGGTTGCTGCCGCTGTCGCCGCCGCCAAACTAATGGCTGTTATCCTCGCCCGCACTCTTCACTCTTATATATTAAAATAATGCTCGCTTGTTATTTATGTAGGAGTAATTTTTTTCCCGCGCTATAAAAGTCTGCAAGAAAATTTGTTACACAGTATTTTGTAAATTCGCGCGAAGAGCTCTAGGAAACAGATTACGCACTTGGCGTGAATATTAATGAGGGCTGCGGTGACGCATAGGCCCTACGGCAGTCGACGCGCCGGCCCCTCGACAGGAGACGGTTGCGGCGGCAGTGGCGGGGTGAGGGCGGGGGCGGGGCCGGAGCGGAGGCGGCGGGTGTGAGGACGGCCTTCCTCAAGGGGCGCGACGCTGGAGATCGGCTCGGGGACGGGGCGAGCCACCTAATAACATACGCATTACTTTATTATCAAGCTAGGCCGGCGAGATGCTCTGTCGGGGACGGCTTCGGCCGAGGAGAAGATGGGAGTCGCCTGCTGAGGAGCAGAGACGGGCCTGAGATGCGAGAGGTACTGAGTGGAGGGCGAGGTTGACGCGAGTAGGCTGCTATAGTCATTTGGGGGTGACTTTGGACCATGGAGGTTGGCTTTTCACCATGCATTACTTTAATCCATGTTTGTTAAATTAAATGTTGGCAGTTATATTTTCAGTTGCTTTTACCATTATTTGATTCTGACTAATCAACAGAATCGATCAATGATTAAAGCAACTGAAAATGCAAAAGCCAACATTTAATTTAACAAACATTTATTAAAGTAGTGAATGGTGCAAAGTCACCCTCCATGGCCTAAAATCACCCCAAATGATTGTAGAGTATGCGAGCTGTTTGATGAATACAAGAGAGTATGTGCTTCGGTGATGTAGAAATTTATGATTTTCACTTTAATTTAATTGCATACTTTCAGATCTAGTGGACATTTATGGCTCGTTTTCTTTCGGATATGACCTCAAATAGATTCATTCTGGTATCAAAGGAAGATTGAGTTAAATCTACAGGCAGACTGCATCCTGCAAACAGCAATTATGCACGAAAACGTGGCCTCCTATTGCTGGAGGCAATAACTCTTTAGCTGTCCGGGAGACAAGGAGTCAACAATGGTCCGTAACTCCGTTAAAAGTAGAATTCTTTTTGTTTTTCCCTTTTTTTAGGAATAAAGTTCGCCAACTCAAGTTCTGATTAAATTGTACTAACTTTCCTTTTGTTTTTGAGTAAATCTTAAGAGAAACAGATGCTTGGTTTCTAGAGAAACCACGAACAGGAATTACCAATGAAAGTACTTAACTATGTGTTGCAAACTCGTAAGTAATTTTTGTTATACATCAAATCGTAGTTTAATTTCTTAGCTGCAAATATTGCAATAAAAGGAAAATGACATGAAACTAAACACTAAATTTACTTCCTAATTCCAGATTACTTAATCCGTTTATTATTCATAGTGTGTTCAAATTACGTAGGTAGAAATTTATTGTATTCCAGATAATAAAATTCAAGATTCGTTGCTACAACATTATTTATCCCACAATACTCCGAAAGAAACTCCTGACGACTGTGGAAAACATATGGCGGTGGTTTGTATTCTTCCATAGGGTACGTAAGACTTACATTAAAACACTAAGTTCCAAGAACTCATTGCCCATTGCAGTGACACTTACTATATTTTAATTTTGTTTCTGAGGTATTAATTTGGATCCTACATTACCCTTGTTCTACGTTACTATAGCAATAGGTACAGTTGAATATATGGAAGAACAATTAAAACATTCCCGGCTAAAAATCAAGACATTATTATTATTATTATTATTATTATTATTATTATTATTATTATTATCATTATTATCATTATTATATTGATGTTATTACTAACCAATAAGAACGATTTTATGGAAGTGGTGGTTATGTGCAAAAATATTTGTCAATGAACGTGGTTAATGTGTAAATCCATGTCGTGTAAAATATAATTATTTTATTTCACACTATGTCGCATTTCGCTTGATTCCGTTCCTCAATTCAGGTCGGGAAAGTAGACTTTACGGTAGAGTATGCCCTAATGATATCTCATACCAACTTATGAAATTGGAAATTGATACAAATGCTTGTGATTTGTTTTATAAATACAGACCAGCATCAACGACGAAGGTGATTACTACAATGAGAAAGAAACAATCATTCATTTAGAATGAAAATAATAGTGCCAGAAGATAAATTATTTATTTTGAATTATTATATACAAATAAACAACATTTACAAAATACACGTAAACATTTGTAGTAATATTAACTGTATACTAACAAGGGAGTTGGCCTCTTGTGTTTTTCATTGTGATGGCTGATATCCAGTAGACTTTTTCTTAAGATACATGGTCAATTTCTTAGCTCTTGAACATTTGTATATTACAATAAATCAATAATAAAGATTTAATCGTGGAATATTTAAACAAAAAAGAAGAGGAATTTACCTTTTTGAAATTTATCAAAATTACTTTTGTTAGTAGCAAAATACCTAACAATGTCGACTAGCTGTAGTAGAAATCACCAAGTCTAATAAGTAAACTAACATTACATCCTCATTAAACACAATAATATTATATGAATTTTTTCATGTTAATATCATTTGTATTTTTCCAGGAACAAAATTGTTCATATTCCTCTTCATACAGTTTTTATAATTTCTGTTGCAATTTGACCTATTTTATTGTTCGATTGCTACATTGGATTTATCTTATTTCGCTCTTCGAAGCATCTCTTTGCCTTTTATTTCCATTATAAAATCTGCAGAGCACCGCAATTGTTTTATAGGTACCAAGATGCTATATATTGAAAACTACGACCAAATCAACTAGAAACCTCGTAGAAAATGTTGTTTTAAAATATAACGATAGAAATGTGACCGACCCGGCAACAGTGGCTCGTCTCTTTAACCAATACTTTTTGAGAATTGATGCCAGTATTACTAAGAGTCTTCAGCCACAAAATTCAATATCAGGCATTTCCCCAAAAATTTTAGACACCGTATACGTTTCCGAAACTTCTTTCTATGAAATTCACAAAATATTCGGTAAACTAAAAAATAAATATTCGGCCGGTTTAGATGAATTTCCGGATTGTTAGTTAAAGACCTGTGCGCCTACCATTATACACTCGTTAACTCACATCTTTAATGCGTCCTTATGCACTGGAACTTTTCCAGATATTTTTAAAACAGCTAAGATTAAGCCACTCTTCAAAAAAGGCAACAAAAATGAAATTCAAAATTATCGGCCCATTTCTTTTCTGTCAGTTTTTCCAAAAATATTAGAGGGACTTTTTTACGTACGAACGGAAACCTTTCTCAGTAAACACAACGCGCTTTCACGTTGCCAACATGGATTTACGAAATCAAAATCTACGAAAGCAGCCATATTCTCTTTCCTTAAAGATGTCGCCTCATCATTGGATCAAAACGAAACGCCTATTGGGTTATTTTTAGATCTTTCTAAAGCTTTTTACGTCATTGATAATGACATTTTACTTTCAAAATTATCTTCATATGGAATCCGTGGTATTGCCCTAAACTGGTTAGTCCGTATCTTCAATATCGATCTCAGAGAGTATAAATGCCTTACTGAAATGATGGAACATTATTTACACACCTTTCTGACTCTTTGCCAATTGTACATAGAGTCCCTCAGGGATCGATTTTAGGCCCTATTTTCTTCCTATTATACGTAAACAATATGCCCTCAACGATTCGAAACGGAAGATTAGTTCTTTTTGCGGATGATACGAACATTCTTTGCAAACCGTAAATTTCAAGAAACCGTAAATAGTACAATATTTGATGTTTGAAATTGGTTTCGAAATAACAAATTAATAGTGAATGAAAAGAAACGGTTTTAATGCAGTTTCCCATTTCAAATAAACAATTCTGTACTGCATTGAAAATGAACGGTGTATCATTGACTGATGTTAAGGCAACAAAATTTTTAGGTCTCTATATTCAGTCAAACCTCAAATGGAACGTCCATTTAAATGAAAGAACACTAGCTAAGCTCATTATACTATGCGTTCAGAATTCTTTCATATGCAGTCAGCCTTCATACTGCTCATTGTGTATATTTCGCTAATGTTCATTCCCGCCTGGGATATGGCATGATATTCTGAGGGAATACATCTTATAGCTCCCAGACTTTTAGATTACAAAAAAGAATTGTACGAATGATAACCAAATCCCACCCTCGTGATTCTTGCAAGTCTCTCTTTATTAATCTAGCAATTTTACCATTACCTTGTCTTTTGATTTACGAATCAGTCGTTTTTGTTAAAAATGACTTGCTTCATATATTTTCAGCACACGCCGCGGGAATATATTTTCAGATCACGCCGATGTCTATAACTAAAACACCCGCCGTAGTAATCATATTCATCAGGTGACAGTATCAACAGCTCATTACAAACAATTTACATACAATACATGTAAATTATTTTACAAAACTTTGCCAGATGACATTAAACGATTCAATTCGATAGAAAAGTTTAAATCTCAAGTAAAATCGTTTCTGCTGCATAACTGTTTCTATACAATTAGACATTATTCTGAGCATCAAAAGGTCATTAATTTTAATAGTGATATATAATGTATTACTTACCACTTGGACTGTATAATTCTAAACAACCTGTAACAAGTATTGTACTGCAGCTTCCGGGTCAATGACCCCCATAAAAGGTTTTTCGTCCAGTTTCCCTGATCCTTTGAGCAAATGCTGAGATCGCCTCTTGATTTGCTTCTGGATATAAATGTAACTTCATTATTTGTGCACTTCTTCCAGAATTCAGTGGGGAATGTAGTTATTCAAATTATCGTTGTCCATAATGTCATTGCAGGAAGTATTATTCCTTGATGAAGGACATGATGAGGGATAAGAGCCCAAATTTATTGTTGATTTATCCTTGAAAATAGATTTTATTACATTGGAGGGAAAATTTTTGTTACCAATCCTTGCAAAAAACGTTCATTTTCTATCTGTATTCAAAATTCAAGTTGTATATGGATTAGGGTAGGGATCACAGAATTTTGAAAACGTGCCCAGAGTTCATCTCTCCCCATAGCACGTCACACACAGTTTTTTTTAACTGTTTTTGACGTAAAATAAATAAATAAATTAATTAAAAAAGATTCCAGAAGGCTCTGCCGCCGTGGGTTATTCTTTATTGGCACTCGTGCATATTGCAATATGGAATATTGCAATATGCAATATTCAAATATTATTCTTTATTGGCACTCGTGCATTCCATATTGCAGTATGGAATTAAAATAAAAGGAAGGAATTGCGATATAGTATGAGATAAAACGTGTTACGACTTACGGGCAGAAATGTTACACTCCTCGTTCGAAATTCCAGCCTCGGCTCCTAACCTCACCTCAACTGGACACATCTTATGCATAATGTAACATTTTTCGAGTGGGTACCCAAGTCTGCTCATGTACAGAAACCTCCTGTTAGGTGTAAAACTGATGAACCTGAGTAGATGGAGGGTAACTTCCGACTCAGAATGAAGGAAAGATGTCTGCTAGGGTGTCTACTGAAATCAGCATATGTTTTTTAGGCTCTCTAGGAACGTCATCGTTTTCATGCGGGCTAGGTTTCACAGCATTTCGTGTTTTGTGTTTTGACGCGCTTCGTAGTCTGATTGTGTTGGTTTGAGGTTGAATTTGTCGATAATAGAGAAGCGTTGTAGGGATCAGGAAGGCAAGGGAATTCTGTTTTATAATGTAAAAATCTAAATGTGTTTAGAAATGAAACTGGATGTAATTTTTTCCGTCCTTATGATGAAAATACCTATTAAGATAAATCAAGGAGGAAAAATGCGTATAGCCAGGATGATAATATAAATTGGGGTTGATTTTTACATACAGGACCATATGACCAAAACCTGAGGTTAAATCTGGCATGAAAAAAAAAGTGCGTTCCCTAATATCTACAGGGTACTGATTCATGGCTGAACATATAATTACAAAGTAGTCATATGGAGGATAAACAATACCGTGTGATGGAAATTTAAATTCTCGGAGTTTTCCGAACCAATCGAGAAAAATAAAAAAATATGTGTTTAATTAAACGTTTGAATTTCATTACGAATTAACAAATGGTATTCATCACCGAAAAAAATATTTTTTTATAGGATAATTAAAAAATATAATAAAATATATTGGGATATTTTAATACTGCTTTCACTTTGTAAATCAAACTTATTTTCTTTTTTCTGTTGTTATTGCATTATATTGTGGATGGCTGCACCACGTTACATAATGATTCCTCACCCAACATAACGAATCTTCACCCAACTTGTTATGAAAGGAATACGTTCCGCTCATATCTTAAATGGGGAAAACATGCAATTGTAGATAATAAAAATATTCATTTCAATGTAGGAAAAGTAAATAACACAATATCATATGTTTCAAATTAGTTTTCGTAATAAAAAATTACTAGTAAACGAAAGGCAAACATTTTCTCAATGCAATTTATCTAGTTTAAATAAACATTTGCATACTCAATTGAAAATGAATGGTATGCAATTGACTGATGTTAAGGTAATATCATTGTTAGGTTTCTCAATTTATTCAAACCACAAATGAAAATTCACTAAACGAATGAAAGTACAGATTGCCGTGGCGTACGGAGGTTTCAAAACTTGGGGAGGCCCAGGCAAATTCAGGTATGGAATCATATTGTGAAATTGAAAGTCAGTGACCTTTGGTTTACTGGTAAACTTTTATTGGCGACATTACAAATAAAATAATTAGATTTAATATTTTCCCTCTTTTAGAATTACTTCTCTGCGAAAACGGCACTTCCAAATTTATTCTGTCCACTGAAATACTGGGTCTGACACACAATCACCAACGTAACCACAGAGCATCCGCTGACTATGACCCCAACACACCATTACAGGAGGAAGCTAGAGGCGCGTGAGCCGCCGTGGCAAACCAATTCCTAAGCTGGACAAAATGAAACTACTCTTTTCTTATTGGTTGAGGGACGTTGTCGTGGCAACAGGAGAGGCGCGCGTCATCTTGGGCAGCCGGTATCCTGCGGACACAAGCAGCCTAGTACTTGGTGGTGCTATCTATCTGTGACGCATAGAACTAATTGGCTCCATCTTGATTTGTACCGCTATGTTTGCAACAAGAGAAATGACTTCTTTTAAATGTTCACTCGCCAGCCGTAAACATTTATATCAATTTCAGAGAAAGTTAATTCTTACTGTTTTTAAGTTCAAAAATATGTATATTTTAGTTGCTAATCAATTTTGTGGGGAGGCCTGACTTCCCTTCCCTCATTTCAAAATCCGCCACTGACGAATTGAATCGAACACAAAATTAAGTTCTTGATGGTACGCATACACAAATCTTTCAATTTTTTTCAGCCATTATACTCGCTGCTTCTTGA